>BPLR01018175.1:0-34175 GCA_021605095.1 Caerostris extrusa | reverse complement strand
AAAAAGAACGTTCCATACTATTCCGTTATGTTCTTAGGTTTCTTATTATACTTGAATGCATAGCCCTTTGCGGAGTCTCTTTCTTCTAAGTAATTCAAACTAACGGCATAAAAATAAATGAAAGCCAACGTCAGAACAGATGTTTTTGGTTCTCACTGGTTCTGTTTCGAATGTTTTGAGATATTTTCAGGAGCAGAATATTAAGTTGTAAAGTTTTTAAAGTACATTTTGAGTTTTCTAAGTTTCGCTTCAGACGTGGTTTTTGATTATTACGAAATGTTGTAGTTCTGAATGGAATGTACGATTTATGAAGTTACGTTTCAAAGAATGGTAAAACAATATTTAAGAAACTGTTTTTAAATAATTCTAATATTTTTTCCTTCGAGCAAAAGTAAATACATCATGGATTATTTAAAAAATTCTTTGATGTATATAGAAAATATAAAATAAAACTGAGAGGAGTTATCTTACAAAGAGATAAAATAATTGTATATTTTTTTTGTTCAGTTCCATATATACATATGGTATATTTTGAGTATGTAAATTAATTTATAAACATTAATTAGTAACCATATTAATTACATTTATTTATGACAATACTTAAAAATCTTAATATTTTTTATTCATTTTCATTATTTCTTTTGATTTATATATGGTTTGGTTTGTCGCTCTACTTTTTGATATTGTGCCCAAGTGGACTAAACACAGAAGGACCTAAGGTTTAAAGTGGATTCCAAACACTGCAAACATGCATGCCACAGCAAGGACATGAACCCAAAACCTGTGAAACCCAGCTCAAGTGCGTTAACAAGCTCACTGCCATCTTGAAAAATTAAACAATCTATTTTTTTAAATTTATTTTTTAAATAAATCCATTTTAGTCACATCCTTTTTTTTTTATTTTTAAAGTATTTATGTCTAAAGTCTTTTGTATTGTTTTATTTATATGCATTAAAAACGTACATGTCTTTCTATATTTAAGATCAATTTTATCATTTTTTCTATTTTGAATTTATTCATTTATTTATTATATTTATTTCGTTCTTGAATTTTATAAAAAAAAAACTCAACAGCTTTGTTGGAACCTCTGAATAATTTACCGAGCTTATTTACTTGCCAGAGTAACTATTTTCCTCAATACAATGTATGGTTGCGAACAGTCACCACGACAGCTGAAATATTATCAGCAGAACTTAAATAAGTCAAGTTCCGAATAGAAATTTTTTTTTCGCTGCAATGTACTAATGCAATACCCATTCCCTAATGCTGGCAATCTTCCTTGACGTTTCATTTTTTTCCCCACTTTTTCCCTCTTTTTCTTCATCTCCGCTTCACTTCTATCAAACCAAAAAAGAGCCAATTTAACTGAAAACATGGCACATAAAAGATATTTTTATGTATAAATATATATCTCGTGTGCCTGTCCAGGATATTTTTAGCAGACATACGAATTCTGGTCGTAAAATTGTTTCTTTTCTTTCTTTTTCCCTCCTTCTGAGATGCTTTTTAAAGTGTATGCTGCTGTCTATTGTTGTGTTTGCTGTCACCTTTAGAAAGTAAAGCGTTGTATCATTTTTATAACATGTGATGTTCTTTTATTTATTGTGTTACAATTTTTCTTAGAACGATGGTAACTTCCTATTTTTTTTTCCAAAAGCTCGAAGGCAAAATTCGAATTTTTATTACTATTCGAAGAAACGCCCTTTTTTTTTTTTTTTTTTTTTTTGAAGGCAAACGGGTAGTTTTTCTATTAAAAGTTTAGCAGGAATTAGCATGTGATGCATAAGCAAATTTAAAACATTAACATAATTTTTTGGTCTCTGACAATAGTAAATTTCTTCCCATCAATTCTTTTTACAGATCATCAACGAATTAGAAAACATATCATTCAAATCGTCTTTTTATTTTGAATATTTAACTACATTCATATCTATGTGGTAGATAGAGGAGTTGGAAATATTTGACTAATTTTTTTGCAAATGTTTCTTTTTTCTTTATTTGTCCTTTACTCATTTTTTCCTTCTTTTAGCTCACACTCTCCCTATATATATCTTGTTCAAATTTTCAATCGTTAATAAAATACTTTTATTCATCCACTCAAGTTCAAATACATTTTTTAACTTGTAGTGGATGACGATTTAATAATTTTTTTTTTAAATATTAATTCATTAATTAAATTTAATTAATTCATTTTAGTTTTTTTTTAGATGTAAGTTGCATGTATCTGCCAATAGATGCCGCCAGATAAACTTTAAAAAATAATGAAAATTATTTATAAAGGACTGCATTATAGTGAAAAGGAAGCAGGAATTGACTTAAAAAAACTTTTTTATTACTTGTTTATGGAAAAAATCTTATGTGGTCATGCTCATTTACAAAGCTTATGACAAAAAAGTAAAAATCGTAACATTTTATATTTCTTTTGATTCGTACATGAACTAGAGAAATGAGAAATTTAACTAATGAAATTTAACTAATGAGAAATTTAGCGAATATAACTTAAATTTAACTCATTCTTATGCAAATATTTTTTACTATTAAGTTATTTAAAAATCTTTTGGCAGGCTTAGAATTTGATTTGGTTTGTCGCTCTACGGTCATATTGTGCACACAAGGGCTAAACATACCGGGACCTTCAGTTTGAAAGTGGATTCAGAACCATTAACAATCATCGTCAAGAATCATCTGGAGCCTGTGGTACCAAAGGCCAGAGGCTAGCCAATTAGATATCAGGCCCATCATCTTAGAGAAAAATTTTCTTCTCATTGATGAACTAGAGAAATTAGAAATTTAAGTATTGGTTCCCTTTGTGTAAAAGTGTTTTACTATTTAATTAATCGAAGTGTCTTTTAAATCAATATATATATATCAGCAAAAAGTAACAAAGTTAACAGTAACTCTGCGCTATAATTGCATTTTTTTTACGTAAAATCATTCAGATACTGCTTTTTGTAACATCCTGGCATGATGCTTTATAGATCGCTAACTGGAAAATGAATTACCGTAGCATATGTAGGACAGAATTCTCTATATTCGGAATCCGTACGATTCATTCACAACGCAAGATGGTCACAAATAATTATTGAGACATGCGTCAACGAGAATTTGGTTAGGAATTCCCTCATGAAATTTTGTTTCGCGTATGATCATTGTGCAGCTGAACCTTACTATGTAGCCCAATAACAAGACGTATATCCGCTAGTTCCTTGTTTGTATGTTCATCCGTTCTACTATGTGATTCTAGTCTAAACGTAACTCTCCCTCCTAAAAGTTTGTATACCTGCAACTGAGACCCTGTATATCTAGAAAAGCAAATAATTTCTCAATTACTTCAGTAGTTATAATTTTTATTTCTGTTACTAATTTAAATAAATCTTTCTAAACAATCACCTTTATTCATGAGCAGCAATAGCTTAACAAGTATCCCATTTAGTGTTTATTTTAGAACCAAAATAATTAAGTACAATCACAAGAACCAAAACAATCTGAATATCAAAATAAGGAAAATTCAATATAGTTTTAAAATAGTTAGAATATAGGGTTCTATTAAAACTTATATTAATTCTGTCATTTTAATGCAAAATGGCAATAATTTCACAAAATTAAATAACATATTAGAAAACAAAAAAAGAGAATAAAAAAGAGATTAAATCACAATAGAACCAAACGCAATACGCACCATCAATTTACATGAAAATATATATATTACAAAGAAAACATCAGCACAAATCAAAAAAACGAGAATTGATAAGGGGTGAGCTAGAAACACGACCATTTTGTATAACTAATGTTCGTATTAGTACTCACTACATGTAGATATAATAAAGCCATTCTAGCATTCGCAATATAAAAAGCCTCATATAATTGAATCATTGAAAGAATTGAATCATTATACGAACATAAGTATCAAAAGTCTTACAGACAACTTCATTGGTAGATTAAATAAGAACACAAGAATTTATATAAAATATACAATTGCAGGGTTTGAAACCGGTTGTTAGGAAATCCGTAAAACTTGACCAAACTTAGTAAATGCAAAAAGAAAAACTTATGAAAAAACCGAAAACAAATTAGTTATAGCTTCCTAAGTATAATTTATTCAAAGATTATATACTCTCAAGATATAATAAACTACATCATTTCCACTCACTAGATGACTGGATTCAAGTCAAAAATACATCTAGCGATGTATTTCGATTACATGGAGTAGACGGAATATTTTTCCGTTTAGAGTCAGTAAGGTATAACCTAAAGAAAACGATTTGGACTTATACAAAAAAGACAACGATATGGCAATGTAGTTTTATTTCTAAAGCAAAATCCGTTCACATGATAAATATATAACAATATTTTGGAGAAATTCGATATATATATATATATACACATTTATTTATTTATTTATAACTTCATTCTTGAAGAAATTGAATAAACCTACGAAAAATCCCTATCCAAAATAGATTTGAATAGCATTCCATGGAAATAAAGAAATATAAAAATTATATTTTAGATGCCTCTCAGTTATTTTGAAGTCTGTTCCCTACCTTCAATGCATAAATCAATTTACTCTAAATCAGAATGAATCAGATACGAAACCTCTTCTTACTTATTCACATGTCTTATTCCTTTTATTCCGCACTGAAACAAGTAAACACGGTTACAGTCAAAGGAAGTAATTCCGAAACCAAATGCAGTAAAAACTACTAGAATACATTTCAGCATTACGTGAAAAAAAAAAAAAGCAATGTTGCGTTCCTAAGGGTCCGCCACTAGGCACATGGCAATTGGCCTGCTTTGTCTGCATGAAAAAGCACGATTGCAACTCCAGTACACTCTGAAAAGAATACATAAAAGAAAAAAGAACGTTCCACACTATTCCGTTATGTTCTAAGGTTCGTACTATACTTGAATGCATAGCCCTTTTTTGTTTTTGTGGTTGTACATAACAATTTTGGTTCTGAAATAAACGTCAAATGGGATACATGTTAAATTATTGTTGCCCATGAATAAAGTATGATTATTTAGATAACATTATTTAAATTAGCAATATAAAAAAAATTATAACTACTGAAGTAATTGAAAAATTATGTGCTTTTCTAATATACAGAATTTCAGTAGCAGGTTTACTAACTTCAGAGAGGGAGGGTACATTTAGACTAGAATCACATAGTAGAATGGATGATCATACAAATACAGAACTAGCAGATTTGCATCTTATAATGTGATTACATAATACGGGTAAGCTGCAGAGTGTTCATAAACGAATCAAAATATCATGAGGGATGATCCCATTCAAAGACTCTTGGACGCCTGTCTCAATAACCTTTTGTGACAGCCTTGCGTTGTGAATGAATGGCATGGATTCCTGATATAGAGAATTTTTTGTCCTACATATGGTGTGGTAATTCAAGTATGCATTTATTGCTACATTTTGGTTAAAAATGGTTGAAATAATTTCTATAAGTGAATATTGCATAAAAATTTCTCCAAGGCTGTTAAAAGATATTTTTATTAATTAAATAGTAAACAAAAATTTGTACTTAAAAGGAAGAAAATATTTAAATTTCTTATTTCTCTGATTCATAAATCAGTAAAAAATATGTTCTCTAAGAGCGCCAAAAGACTTTTAAATAAATTAACAGTAAACACAAATATTTATATAAGAAGGAAACATTAGTTAAATTTCTCATCTCTAGTTCATATATGAATCAAAAGAGATATATGACAGGAAATAAAAAAATAAAAAAGATTTTTACTTTTTGTCAAAAGCTTTGTAAATGAGAAAGTCCACATACGAATATAAAACTATTCCCATAAAAATGTAAAGGCAAATAAAGAAGAGAAACATTTGCACAAAAATTAGACAAATATTTTCAACACCTTGATGCTACAACATAGATATGAATGTAGTTCGACATTCAAAATAAAAGACAGTTTGAATAATTGTTTTGATATGCGTTGGTGATCTGAAAAAATTATTGATGAGAAAATTCTGACTATTGTTAAAAAAAAAGTCACAGAGACAAAAAAAAAAAAAAAAAATGCAAATGTTTCAAATTTGCTTATGCATATGGAGATTCATTTAGAGTCAGTAAGGTATAAACCGAAGAAAAACTATATGGACATCTGGTAGTGCAATTTGTTTAAAAAGCAACAATTGAATCAAGTAATAAAAGCCAGCTAATATATATATATATATAACAATTTTAAAGAAATTCGATATATATATTTATTTATTTATAACTTAATTCTTGGAGAAATTGACTAAACCTACAAAATTCCCTAACCAAAATAGATTTCGATAGCATTCCATGGAAATAAAGAAATATAAAAATTATATTTCAGATACCACAAAGTTATTTTGAAGTCTGTTCCTTGCCTGATATGCATAAATCAATTTACTCTAAATCAGAATGAATCAGATACGAAACCTCTTCTTACTTATTCACATGTCTTATTCCTTTTATTCCGCACTAAATCAAGTGAACACGGTTACAGTCAAAGAAAGTAATTCCGAAACCAAATGCAGTAAAAACTACTAGAATACATTTCAGCATTACGAGAAAAAAAAAAAAAAGGAATGTTGCGTTCCTAAGGGCCTATGCACATGGCAATTGGCCTGCTTTGTCTGCATGAAAAAGCACGATTGCAACTCCAGTACACTCTGAAAAGAGTAAATAAAAGAAAAAAAAGAACGTTCCACGCTATTCTGCTATGTTCTTAGGTTCCTACTATACTTGAATACTATACTTGATAGCCCTTAGCGAAGTCGCGTCTCCTCTAAGTAATTCGTACTAACGGCATAAAAATAAATGAAAACCAACGTCAGAACAGATGTTTTTGAATTCTTTGGTTCTCACTGGTTCTGTTTCGAATGTTTTTGAGATATCTTTAGGAACTGGAATATTAAGTTGTAAACTTATTTAAAGTACATTATGAGTTCTAAGTTTTGCGTCAGTCGTGGTTTTTGATTATTAAATAATGTTGTAGTTCTAAATAGAATGCACGATTTATGAAGTTGTCTTTCAAAGAATGGTAAACCAATATTTAAGAACTTGTTTGAAAAAGATTATAACACTTTTCTCCGAACGAAAATGAATTCGTCATGCATTATTTAAAAATAGTTTTTAATATACATAGAAAAATATGAAATAAAACAAAAAAATGAGTTATGTCATAAAGAGATAAAATAATTTTATATTTGTTGTTTAGTTATATATATTGAATACATAAAATAATTTTAAAACTTTAATTATTAACCATATTAATTGAGAAATATATTTAGAATACATGAAAATAAAACGGAATGTTTTATTTCTGTTAATGACCGTGATTAAACAAAAAGTTAAAATTTCAAAAATAGTCAATTAATTTCTGACATGCATGCATTTTCATCCTATATACAATTAAGTGTTGAGTTTTACTGACATTTGGGCATTTGAGTGTTGCATGCAGTGAAATGAGAAACTCATTGTCATATATATATATACTAGAAGACCCGGCCAAGCGTTGCTGTGGCTTTCTTGTATTTCGTTCAATTATTAGACACTATATTTGGTTTTGTTAAGGAAGTGATTGGTAAAGAATGATGAAAAGATCAAATTAAGCTTCAACGAATAGAAAATGTTTAATTTTTATTAATTTAATGAATGAGGTAGATAATGTTGATTTTTAAGACTGTTTTATAATTATTTTACGTAATTTAATTTTTAATAATCATTACTTTCTTTTAACTAAGAACTAAGCGATGAACAATATTTCTTGTTAGTCTGTCTTTCGTCAAAATAAATAAATTGATGGTTTTCGAACACGTGAGCATGCAACATACAGCTGCCCATGGAAGAAACACGGATTCTGAGGTTAGATTTTTTTGGTGGTCTTTTACTGAAAATGATAATTGAAAAATACAATACAATTAAAATAAAATCGGGATATAATAAGAAAAGAATTTTTAAAAAATTCACAATAAAATACAAATGCAAACGATCGTTTAAGGTACACGAACACATTCGAAGGAATTTTTTTTTACAATTTTTTATCTTTGTACTCATTTTTGGATTGAATGTATCTAAAAACTAATGATTTCACATAAAAAATTTCATTATTATTATTTATTAATTTTTATAAGCTAAAATAAGGGTAAAAATGGCCAAAAAAAATTGATACTGTTACAAAACCTGAAATCAAATCAATATTTTTAGAATTTCTAAGTTTGGATTTGTTTGTACTAACATTTTACAGTGAATAGACATCTGGTAAATTTATATCTTTATTATTTATTATTTTGTGCTAGTTTAAATGCTGTAGACACAAAATTTTTCCAAAATTGGCATGTAATTCCAAGTTTAACAATTAAAATAAAAATATTTATGTAGCTATAATCATTACAGAGGTGTATTCCCTGTAAATATTTATGAAAACATAAATACAAAGTTTTGTAGCATTTGGATCAAAATTACTTGTGTTATGGTGTTTCACATGAAAACAAAAAGCATAAAATTCACTCTGAGAAAAAGTTAAAAACAACTTTTAATTAAATATATTACTTTTAAAAAATGTTGTAAATATATTAAATGCCATAATTATCAAGTTCATAATCTTATTTATTAAAAATATAGTTTTATTTTTCCTTAAAGCTGTAAATATTTTCTGAGCTTTGTTTTGAAAAAGTTAAAATTTGCTCGACAAAATTTTTGTTTACAACTTCCTGCTATTTGCAAAGGCTTTTTAATATGAAATGACCTGAATTTAAAATATCTAGCCTTTTGCAAGTGTTTTGATTAAATATATTCAAAAACCTTTGAATTTCACATAAAAATATCAACTTTAACTATTTTTTATACAATTTATTCTTTAAAAATGGATAAACATTGCAAAAATGTGATATTGTTGCAAAACTTTATAATTCAAAAATAAATAAAACATGAATAGTTTTTTCCTTTGCAAGTATTTTTATGATGGGAATATCCTTATGTTGGTAATATACTATTTTCAAATTTATTTCACAATTATTTATACATTTTTGTATGCTAAAAGTTTGTCGACACAAACTTTTTTTACAAATTTACAAAATTCTTAGTTTAAAAACTAAAATAAAAATAATTTTTGAATTTATATTAATTTCCATGTTCTATTCCTTTCATACATTTAAAGAAAACTTTTACATGAAGTTTCAAAGCATTTAGAATAGAAATATTTTTATTATCATGCTTTGAATGAATACAAAATGCATAAAAATTCAAATAAGAAATAATTAAAACCAACTTTTAAATGTAAATAAAAACAAATGTGCATACATAAAAATGTTATTCAGCTTTTTAAATTAACCTTTATTAATATAAACACTTATTCATTTGTTTTGTTTTCTTAAATAACTTCCAACTTAAAAGTACCATTTATCAATTTTTCTTCGACAATATTCAAATCACTCAAATTTATGACTCAAATTCTTTGTTTTTCAAATAACAAAAGTTTTTAAAATAAAATGTCCTTGATTTTCAACTTGCAACTATTATAATACCTTTTATAAAAATTTTAATGTTATCATTATATCAAATAATTGCATTTACTTCGTTTTCATACTTTTCAAAAATCCTTAAAATTCATCATCTTTCTTTAAAATTATATTGTCTTATTATATTATCTTGTATTATATTATCATTTTAGAATTCTTAATCAAATACAACACATGTTGACAAACTTTAAGCATAGAAAGTTCAATGTTTTGATTCACAACTTTTCATTCCATATATTTTTATTCCAATTCAAATTCAAACTAAGAAAATAAAAAATAAAAGTTGAACTTTCAAATATAAACAGTTTTGTTTTCTTTAAATAATTTCCAACTAAAAGTACATTTGATTTAAATTTCTCAAAGAAATAATAAAGTAAATGTCATTGATTTTCAACAATATAAATACCTTTCACAAAATTTAAAAGTAGTATATAAAAATTGCAATAATATTTTCAGAACATGAGAATTTTATTTTAGGTTAATCAAATACAACATCATGTTGACAAACCGGCATAGAAAATCTAACATTATTTTATTGAAATAAAATAAAAATTCTGCAATTAATTTATCTAAATTTCATAGCAATAAAATAGTCATTATATTGTTCGAAAAAAGTGAAGCTACGAATTCTATCTAACTTACCTTTTATTGAAAAATTCTGCAATATTGCAACCCTAAAAGAAATTGGCGAAAATTCAGGGTTGCAAGATTGGCGCCTTCCTCAATGGTAGATTTTAACCGATTGTGCAATTAAATACGAAAAAAAATCTGAATAAAAACTATCCTATCTCTCAAGTTGGAACAAAACACACATTTAAAAAAAAAAAAGTTAAAATCGGATGGTTAGTTTCGGAGTTCATCGCGAACAAACATCGTGACACGGGAATTATATATAATAGATATATATATAAATTGAATATATCTATTGCATATACAAATAATGTTATTAGCTATATTATTATTAGCTAATATTATTAAAATAATATTATTTCTGATATGACTCGTTTTAGTGGAATATTGCTTTTTTTACCTTTTTTCCCTCCATTCATGATACCCAGAATATGACTATACTATCTAATGGTAATATGACTAAATAAAAACTATTTAATGGTATTCCTATACTTCATGACCCTGAAATGACTATAAACTATTTCATGACAGTCCTGAATATGATTATTTCATAACAGTCCTAAATATGACTATGAACTGAATCATTTTGTTGGGAAATTCTTGAAACGTTATTGTCTAATAATACTTCGGGACTTCAATGAAAAAAATTATCTAACAGTTTATACAAAAAGTTGGCCATTAAACAGTACCAAACAGAGCCGATGTATCCTAGTGGGTAGCGCGTTAGGTTTCTGAATTCAGGAACTGGGTTAAATCAGAACCTGGAGCTTCCATTTATATTGCGGAAATGAGTACATTAAAACCATAGTCTGGAAAGTTCTTTCATAGAATTCTAGGAGCAGAATACATTGGCGGAAAAGTTTGAAATTATGGATGCGAAGTAGCATGCTTCCACCATGTTGTTCCCTATGGTCAATCTACTACTTCTGCCTTTCTATTGAATGTCTGACTCAAAGTGTTGCCATTCAAAAGCAATAAAAGAAGCTGCACAAACAAAATAAGCCTGCTTAATAATTATTTGTATAATTTTTTTAAAATACTTATTTTGTATGAAATACAAAATAATGTTATGCCATTCAAAAGACTTTTTGAACGACGAAGAAGAATGAAACCACCTTACAATAAATTACACAAGGTTACAAGCTAAAATCAAACTGTCATTGTTTAATTAAAAACAACTTAAACATAATAGAAAAATTGAATATTAAGTCTTTCATTCTGTTTCATATGTAAATATACTCGTAATTTCATGTCATGTTTTTATGCAACGCCCACATTTATATGTAATCGTTAACTGATTAGAACATTTACTTGTCTCAAAAAATAGGAATATCTGATTTTCTTTTTTCCATGAAAGCTCTGCTTTGCAATATTTTGTAAACAAAGAAAATAAATGAGTTGCAAATTACTATTAAAAATGAAAAACTTAAAACTTTCGGCTGACAAAGAAGGATGAAATATGAAGAATGAAAATTTACCAATACCGCAATCTGTCTAAAATGAGTTTATTTAATACTCAAATGCATTTTTTTCTCAAGATTTAATAATAATTTTTATTAATATTAATTTTATTAAGATTTAATTACTATTTATTTTATTATTATGTTTATTAAAATTTAATTATTATTATTTATTAAGATTTAATTTTTTGAAGATTTACTTATTATTAAACTTGTATTACTCTGTATACTATATCTTTAACAGTAATAAGTTTAACATTTCCTTAAAAAATCTATTAAACTATATTTTACAAATATTTTCCACAATAAATTGAAAGCACTTTACTAAAATTCAGAATGAAATTGACTCGAATCGACCTTTTTTACTAATAGCATTTTTTTGGATCAGCAAAATTTTTATCAAAATTCTTGAAATTTTTTTTTTTTTTTTAATATATTATGATTTATTTTGTTATCAATTTTATACTTCCCCATTGAATACCTTTTAAAAAAAGCAATATAATTATATTCTATGAAGAATTTAAAAAATTCCAAATGTAGTCGCATAGTTAAACATCCTGTTATATAAGCGGGACCATTTTACCCACTTTTGCCCTCTGGAGAGCCCTAAAGCCTAAAACAACTTTTCTCTCCATATTACTCGCAGTCGTCTAAAAACACCTTCATGTTGACGCAATCTCTCCAGGATTGAGAAAAAAAGGCCACTTTTGCTCGACTCAACAGTGTAAAGAAGCGCTGTGACTTTTCTGCTGAAAGGTTACACCGACTACTCGCACGAGAGAGAAAATCCTTCCTCTAATTGCATGGAAAAGCAAAATGTGTGTGAGAAATTTGAAAAAGAGGGGGTTGAATTTAAAGAACCATGCTCTAGTAATCTAGAAAGCACTTAAGTTGAAAATTACATTTACAAGGTAAACAGAAAAAAAAACCATTTTAAAAAACATTTTTAAGAAAATATATTAATAAATAATTTATATGGATTTTGAAGACACAAAAAAAAAAAAAAAAATTGCAAATGTTGTCAGATGTCCCCAATTGTCTGAAATGAATTTATTTAATCTTTAAAGGCATTTTTTTCAATTCCTACTATAATTTTCAATTCCTATTATTCACACTCTCCCTATATATATCTTGTTCAAATTATCAATCGTACATAAAATACTTTTTATTCATACACTCAAGTTCAAATACATTTTTTGAACTTGTAGTGGATGACACTTGAAAAATGTTAATACAGTTTTTTTTCAATATTAATTCATTAATTAAATTTAATTAATTAATTTATTTATTTTAGATTTAAGTTGCATGTATCTAATAGTAGATGGCACCAGATGAAAAGAGGAAAATTTCAACTTTATTTGTAAAGGACTTTTCTGCATTATAGTGAAAAAAAATTGGAATTGATTTTAAAAAAAAAAATTTTTATATTACTTGTTAAGAATAATTTTATTATCATTTTTTTTGTTTCAAATTTATTTATTGTATATATTTCGCTCTTCAATTTAAAAAAAAATCGACAGCTCTGTTGAAACCTGTGAATAATATACCCGAACTTATTTACTTGCCAGACTAACCATTTTCCTCGACACAATGTATGGTTGCAACAGTCACCACGACTATCTCTATCAAAAATAGATTTGGATAGCATTCCGTGGAAATAAAGAAATATAAAAATTATATTTCAGATGCCTCATAGCTATTTTGAAGTCTGTTCCATACCTTTCATACATAACACAATTTACTGTAAATCAGAATGAATCAGATACGAAACCCTCTTCTTACTTATTCACGTCTTTTATACCTTTTATTCCACACTGAATCAAGTGAACACGGTTACAGTCAAAGAAAGTAATTCGAAACCAAATGCAGTAAAAAACTACTACAATACAGCATTCGTGAAGAAAAAAAGGGAATGTTGCGTTCCTAAGGGCCCGCCACTAGGCACATGGCAATTGACCTGCTTTGTCTGCATGAAAAAGCACGATTGCAACTCCAGTACACTCTGCAAAGAATAAAGAAAAGAGAAAAAAGAACGTTCCACACTATTCCGTTATATTCTTAGGTTCGTACTATACTTGAATGCATAGCCTTTAGCGAAGTCGCTTCTTCCTAAGTAATTCGTACTATCGGAATAAAAATAAATGAAAACGAACAGATGTTTTTGAGTTCTTTGGTTCTCACTGGTTCTGTTTCGAATGTTTTTGACATGTCTTTAGGAGCTGGAATATTAAGTTGTAAACTTATTTAAAGTACATTATGAGTTTCGCGTCAGTCGTGGTTTTTGATTATTAGAAAATGTTCTAGTTTTGAATAGAATGTGCGATTTATGAAGTTTCCTTTCAAAGAATGGTAAACCAATATTTAAGAACCTGTTTTTAAAAAGATTTTAATATTTTTCCCCGAGCAAAAATAAATTCCTCATGCATTATTTTAAAAAAAAAGTTTTTTAAAATATATATTGAAAAATACAAAATAATTTAAAGATGGGTTATGTCGTAAAGAGATAACATACTCGTATATTTTTTGTGCAATTTCATATATATATATATATTTTGATTATATGAATTAATTTATACACATTAATTACTAACTATATTAATTGAGAATTATGTTCTTGTCTTTTCATTTACAAAAATTTATAACAATACGTAAAAATCTTAATGTTTTTTACTTATTTTCATTATTTCTTTTGGTTAATATGTGATTTGTTCTGTCGCTCTACGGTCATCTTGTGCACACGAGGACTAAACAGACGGGGACCTACAGGACTCGAACCCGAAACCTGTAGCACCCAGCTCAAGAGCGTTAACAAGATCACTGCCCTCTTGAAAAATAAACAATCTATTTTATCAAATCAAATTTATTTTTTAAATAAAAGTCATTTCTTTAAAATATGTATTGTTTTATTTATATACATTAAAAACGTACACATGTCTTTCTATTAAGAGTAATTTTATCATTTTTTGCTTTGAATTTATTCATTTATTTATTATCAATTTAAAAAAAAAAACCTAGACAGCTTTGTTAAAACCTCTGAATAATTTACCGAACTTATTTACTTGCCAGAGTAACTATTTTCTTCTTCGACACAATGTATGGTTGCGAACAGTCAGCACGACAGCTGAAATATTATCATCAGGACTCAAATAAGACAAGTTCCGAATCTTTTTTTTCACTGCAATATACTAATGCAATACCCATTCCCTATTGCTGGCAATCTTCCGTTGAGGTTTCATTTTTTCCCTCTTTTCTTCATCTTCGTTTCACTTCTATCAAACCAAAAAGAGCCACATTTAACTGAAAAGCATGGCACATAAAGATATTTTTGTGTCTAAATATATATCTCGTGTGCCTGTCCGCGATATTTTTAGCAGACATACGAATTCTGGTCTTAAAGTTGTTTCTTTTCTTTCTTTTTCCCCCCCCTTCTGAGATGTTTTTTAAAAGTTTATTCTGCTATCTATTGTTGTGTTTGCTGTCACCTTTAGAAAGTAAAGCGTTGTATCATTTTTATAACATGTGATGTTATTTTATTTATTGTGTTAAAATTTTTCCTAGAACGATGGTAACTTCTTATTTTTTTTTTAATGCTCGTAGGCATAGTTGGTATTTTTAGTACCATTCGAAGAAATTTTTTTTTTTAAGTAAACGTAGTTTTTCCATTAAAAGTTTAGGAGGAATTAGCATGTGATGCGTAAGCAAATTTAAAACATTTGCATATTTTTTTATCTGTCTGATTTCTTTTTCTAACAATAGTTACATTTTTCTCATCTATAATTTTTTACAGATCACCAACGAATATGAAAACATATCATTCAAACTGTCTTTTTTTTTTTTTTTAACTACATTCATATCTATGTTGTAGCATCAAGGAGTTGAAAACATTTTTTTCTAATTTTTGTGCAAACATTTGTGAATTGTTGTTTTGTAATGATTGTTGTTTTTAATTGTTGTTGTGAACATTTGTCTAATTTTTAGCTTTCTTCTTCATAAGTCGTTTATGGTTTTTTTTATTGGAAAGGTTTTATGTTTGTATGTGTTCTCCTTTACAAAAGCTTATGACACAAAATAAAAATCTTAATGTTTTTATTTCTTTTCAATTTTTCTTTTGATTTGTATATGAACTAGAGAAATGAGAAATTTAACGAATGTTTCTTTCTTACATAAATAATTTTTTTACTATTAATTTTTTTAAAATTATTTTAGGGAGTCATAGAGAAGATTTCTTTACATTTGTGAATCAGAGAAATTAGAAATTTAAATATTGGCTTCCTTTTTAAATAAAAACTTTTTTTTTACTGTTTAATTAATAAAAAGTCTTTTAATCGCCTCAGAGAAATTTTAAATGATATTCCTTATAAAAATTATTTCAACCATTTTTTACCAAATATATGTAGCAATAAATGCACACTTGAATTGTCAGATCATATGTAGGACAGAATTCTCTATATCCAGAATCCATACCATTCTTTCACAACGCAAGATAGTTATAAAGATAGGCGTCCAAGAGTCTATGATTGGGATTATCCCTCATGATATTTTGTTTCATTTATGAGCCCTGTGCTGCTTACCCGTATCATGTAGCCCCGTAACAAGATGCATATTTGCTTGTTCCTTATTTGCATGATCACCCATTCTATTATGTGATTCTAGTCTAAATGTATAATCCCCTTCTAAGAGTTTCTAAACCTGCTACTGAAACTCAGTATATATATATAGAAAAGCATATAATTTTTGAATTATTTCAGTAGTTATAACTTTTCTCTATTAAAATTTTAATAATGCTTTCTAAATAATCATATTTTATTGATAATAATTTATTAGCAATTTATTCATAATAATATATTAATAATGTATTGATAATAATTTAACATGTATTACATTTGACGTTTATTTCAAAACTATCATTGTTATGTACAAGCAAAAGAGCAAAAATAATCTGAATATCGAAAGAAGGAGAATTGAATATAATTTTTAAATAGTTAGAATTTATGGTTCTATTTCTGTCATTTTAATCTTATAAAATAATGACAGAAATTATTTCACCAAATGTTAAAACGCATTAGAAAACAAAAAAAAAAATAAGAAAAACATGAGATCAAACCATAATAGAATCAATCGCAATGCACACCATCAAGTTGTATAATAATAATAATAATGATAATATATATATATATATATATATATATATATATATATATATATATATATATATATATTACAACATATCAACATAAATCCAAATGAGAATAGACAACGGGTGAACTAGAAGAACGACAAATTTGTGCAACTAATGCCCCTATTAGTATTTACTACACGTAAATTGTATAACAAACCACCCTATCATTCGCAATACAAAAACCCAGACGTATAACAAAACTGAAAACTATTAAACAAGCACAAATTTCAAAAGCTGGAAAAAGTAGTTTCATAGAACAAAAATGGCTGAACAAAAAATTTATACAAAATATGCAATTACAGATTGAGAAACATGTTGTAAGGAAACTGTAAAACCCGAAAGAAAATCCAAGTAAATCCAATAAGAGACACTTACAAAAACATTTTAGTGAAACCAAAAAGAAATACTTATAAAAACCAAAAAAAGAAATTAGTTATAACACCCTGAAGATAGCTTAATTAAAATTTACATAACCTCAGGAAATTTTAAACTTTATTTCGACTCGGCTAGAGGACTGGATCCAAGTCAAAGACATATTTATCGACATTATCCGATAACATGGAGTAGACGGAATAAAATGGAGTTTATAGTCAGTAGGATATGCATTGAAGGAAAGGAAAATTTGTATTTGTATTAAAGAAAAACGATCTAGCAGTGTAGTTTGTTTTATAAAATAAAAATCACATCAAAAATCGAAGTAACATAACCAAATATTTACCAATGGTCATGTATATATATATATATTATATTTATAAAACCACATTTTGAAGAAATTGATATATATATACATTTATTTATTTATTTATAACTTCATTTTGAAAAATTGCATAAACCTACAAAACTCCCAATCCAAAATAGATTCGATAGCATTCCATGAAAATAAAGAAATATAAAAATTATATTTCAGATGCCTCACAGTTATTTTGAAGTCTGTTCCCTACCTTTAATGCATAAATCAATTTACTCTAAATCAGAATGAATCAGATATGAAACCTCGTCTTACTTATTCACATGTCTTATTCCTTTTTATTCCGCACTGAATCAAGTGAGCACGGTTACAGTCAAAGAAAGTAATTCCGAAACCAAATGCAGTAAAATCTACTAGAATACATTTCAGCATTGCGTGGAAAAAAACAGGAATTTTGCGTTCTTAAGGGCCCGCCACTAGGCACGTGGTAATTGGCCTGCTTTGTCTGCATGGAAAAGCACGATTGCAACTCCTGTACACTCTGAAAAGAATAAATAAAAGGAAAAAGACGTTCCACACTATTCCGTTATGTTCTTTAGCTTCGTACTATACTTGAATGCATAGCCCTTGGCGAAGTCGCTTCTTCTCTAAGTAATTCGTACTAACGGCATAAAAATAAACGAAAACGAACAGATGTTTTTGAGTTCTTTGGTTCTCATTGGTTCTGTTTCGAATGTTTTTGAGATGTCTTTAGGAGCTGGAATATTAAGTTGTAAACTTATTTAAAGTACATTATGAGTTTTCTGAGTTTTGCGTCAGTCGTGGGTTTTGATTAATACAAAATGTTGTAGTTCTGAATAGAATGTACGGCTTATGAAAATTCCTTTCAAAGAATGGTAAACCGATATTTAAGAAGTTGTTTAAAAAAAAAATTATATTATTCGTCGAGTAAAATAAATTCCTCGTGTATTATTTAAAAATGTTTTTAACGTATAAAGAAAAATATAAATAAAATAAAGATACGTCATAAACAGATAAAAATAAATTACTTTTGCTTAGTTATATATGTGCATAGAAATAAATTTATAAATGTTAATTATTAATTATATTAATAGAGAAATATATTTTGAATACATAACATTTGTACAAAGTCCCAATTATTATTTAAGACGCGCAAATTGTATAACAAAAAACTATCATATCAATACATCATCTGCATTCTCAATACAAAAAACCCTGAAAAATAACTAAACTGAAATTCTTTTGACAAGCATAAGCTTCCAAAGGTTTAAAATCTAGAACTTCTTTGCCAGATTAAATAAGAACACAAAAATTAAATGAAATTTACAATTACAGGGTGTGAAATATGTTAACATGAAATCCATAAGACCGACAGAAATCAGTAAACTCTATAAGAAGTACTTATAAAAAAAAAACCAAAGAAATTGGTTATAACATCTTGAGGATAGCTTAATCACGTACCCTCAGGATACTATAAAATATGTTATTTCCACGTAGATGACTGGATCTAAGTCAAATACACATCTAGCGATGTATTCCGATAACATGGAATAGACAGAATAAGATGCAGTTTAAAGTCAGTAAGATATAAACTAAAGAAACCGATTTGGCTTATACAAAAAACAACGATCTGACAATGTAGTTTGATTTTTAAAGCAAAAGCCGATCCCATGATATATATATATACATATATAAAACCACATTTTGCAGAAATTTAATATAAATATTTAATTATTTATTTATTTATCACTTTGTTTTTGAAGAAATTGAAAAACCTATAGAAAAATCCCTATCGAAAATAGATTTGGATAGCATTCCATGGAAATAAAGAAATATAAAATTATATTTCAGATGCCTTACAGTTATTTTGAAGTCTGTTCCAACTTTAATGCATAAATCAATTTACTCTAAATCAGAATGAATCAGATACGAAACCTCTTCTTACTTATTCTCATTCCTTTTATTCCGCACTGAATCAAGTGAACACGGTTACTGTCAAAGAAAGTAATTCCGAAAATCAAATGCAGTAAAAACTACAAAAATACATTTCAGCATTACGTGAATAAAAAGGAATGTTGCGCCCTAAGGGCCCGCCACTAGGCACATGGCAATTGGCCTGCTTTGACTGCATGAAAAAGCACGATTGCAACTCCAGTACACTCTGAAAAGAATAAATAAAACAATAAAAAAGAATGTTCCACACTATTTCGTCATGTCCTAAGTTCGTACTATACTTGAATGCATAGCCCTTAGCGAAGTCGCTTTTCACTAAGTAATTCGTACTAACGGCATAAAAATAAATGAAAACGAACAGATGTTTTGAGTTCTTTGGTTCTCACTGGTTTTGTTTCGAATATTTTTGAGATATCTTAGAAGCCGGAATATTCAGTTGTAAACTTATTTAAAAAACAGTATGAGTTCTAAGTTTCGCGTCTGTCGTGGTTTTTGATTATTAAAAATGTTGTAGTCTGAATAGAATGTACGATTTATGAAGTTTCCTTTCAAAGAATGGTAAAAACAATATTTAAAAACTTGTTTGAAAAGATTCTAATGTTTATCCTCAAAGTAAAAATAAATTCCTCATGCCTTATTTAAAAAGGTTTTTAACATACATAGAAAATATAAAAAAAAATAAATTACATCAAAAAAAAATAAAAATAAATATGTATTTTTTGTTTAGTTATATATATATATATAAATAATTTTTCAACGTTAAATATTAATAAAAATGTGTTTTGAAGACATAAAATTTGTATAATGTCCCAATTAGTATTTAAGACACTGAAATTGTATAACAAAACTATTATATCAATACATCATCTGCATTCGCAATACAAAAATCGTGAAAATAATAAAACTGAAAATAGTTTGACAAACTTAAGTATCGAACGGTTGAAAAGCAGGAACAAACAAAACTAAGCTAGAACTAGCTAGACCTTCATTGGCAGATTAAATATGAACACAAGAATTTATGACATATAAAATTACATGGTGTGAAAGATTTTGTCAAAAATTATGTAAAAACCCGAAATAAATTAATATACCCCAAATGAAATACTAAGAAAAACCTTTGAAAAGAATTTTATTTATAACATCCTGAGCGTAACTTGGATCAAAGAAATTTATTCTCAGTTTATTATAAACTATTTTATTTCCAAATGGAATATGATTGGATCCAAGTCAAAGACACATCTAGCGACATACTCCGATAACATGAAGTAGACGGAAAAAGATTCAGTTTATAGTCAGTAAGGTATCAATTGAAGAAAAGGAAGATTTGGACTTGTATTAAAAAAATAGGATCTAGCAATGTTTTGTTTTATGAAACAAAATTTTTATCAACAATCAATCAATTTCTTAATCAAAAATCAAAGTAATATAACACAGCAAGTATTTATCTATAGTTATTTATATATATATATATATTTTTATCTATCCATTTATATATAATTATATATACATATATCAACCAAATTTTGGAGAAATTTTATATATAATATACATTTATTTATTTTTTATAACTTCAATTTTGAAGAAATGGATTAAACCTAACAAACCTGGCATTATCCAAAATAGATTTGGATAGCATTCCATGGAAATAAAGAAATATAAAAATTATATTTCCCATGCATTCATGAGTTATTTTGAATATGTTCCCTACCTTTTAATGCATAAATCAATTTGACTTCTAAATCAGAATGAATCAGATACGAAAACATTTTTTTATTCCATTCTTATTTCTTTATTTCTGCACTGAATCAACTGAGCACGGTTACAGTCAAAGAAAGTAATTCCTGAAACCAAATGCAGTAAAACTACTGAATACATTTATATTTGAAAAAAAGGAATTTGTGTTCCATTCATGATACTAGGCACATGGGCAATTGGCCTGCTTTTTTCTGCATGAAAATGCACGAGTGCAACTGTTGTACACTTTAAAAATAATAAATGAAAAAAAAAAAGAACGTTCCAATATGCTATTCAACTTATGTTCTTAGGTCCTGTATATACTTGCATGCAATATTGCTCTTTTAGTTTTTTTCCAAAGTTATTCACTAACAACATAAAAATAAATGAAAACAAGAACAGATGTTTTTTAGTTCTTTGGTTCTCACTGGGTCTGCTTTTAATGTTTTTGAGATATCTTTAAATAAGTTTACAACTTAATATTCTAGCTCCTAAAGTACATTATGAGTTCTAAGTTTCAGTCTGTCGTTGGCTTTTTTTACTAAATGTTGTAGTTCTGAATAGAATGTACGATTTATGAAGTTCCCTTTCAAAGAATGGCTAACCAATATTTAATAACAGTTTGGAAAAAGATTCTAATATTTTCCCCCTGTAAAAAAATTCATCATACATTATTTAAAAAAAGTTTTTTAAATATATGGAAAATATAAGAGCAAATAAAAATGAGTTACGTCGTAAAGAGATAAAATAGTTGTATATTTTTTGTTTAGTTATATATATATATATATATATACATATCCAATATATAGCTATATATTCGGTATATTATATATAAATATATAAATGATTTCATAAACATTAATTCTTAACCTCTTAATTGAGAAATAAATTTTGTATTCATAAAATAAAAACGAAATGTTTTTGTTTCGTTAAAATACGAAAATAGAAATTTTATAATAATTTAAAATATAAAATATACTTTTTTGTAAAAAGGATTTCTTTGATAATGAAAAAAGAAAACGACTTGGGAAAAAAAATTTCTATCACTTTTAAAAAAAATTTTATCATTTTTTTTGTTTTGAACTTATTCATTTATTTATTATATTTATTTCGTACTTCAATTTAAAAAAAAACCAGGCAGCTTTGTTAAAACTTAAAATAATTTAGAGAACTTATTTACTTGCCAGAGTAACTATTTTCCTCGGCACAATGTATGGTTGTGAACATTCACCACGACAGCTGAAATATTATCATCAGAACTCGAATAAGTCAAGTTCCGAATCGAAAGTTTTTTTTTTTATTGTACTAATGCAATACCCATTCCCTAATACAAGCAATCTTCCCTTGACGTTTCATTTTTTCCCCTTTTCTTTTCATTCACCCTTCACTTCTATCAAACCAAAAATAGCGACATTTAACTGAAAAGCATGGCACATAAAAGATATTTTTGTGTATAAATATATAACTCGTGTCCCTGTCCACGATATTTTTTAGCAGACATACGAATTCTGGTCGTAAAGTTGTTCTTTCTTTCTTTTTCCCCTTCTGAGATGCTTTTTAAAGTTTATGTTGCTATCTATTGTTGTGTTTGCTGTCACCTTTAGAAAGTAAAGCGTTGTATCATTTTATAACATGTGATGTTCTTTTTTATTTATTGTGTTACAATTTTTCCCTAGAACGATGGTAACTTTTTTTTTTTTTTTTAGAAAACGCTAGAAGGCAAAGTTGGTATTTTTAGTCCCATTCGAAGAAACACCCTTTTTTTTTTTTTTTTTTCTTAAAGCAAACGGGAGTTTTTTCATTAAAAGTTTAGCAGGAGTTAGCATGTAATGCATAAGCAATTTTAAAACATTTACATTTTTTTTTTTTTTTTTTTTTTTTTTTTTTTTCTCATTGAATTTTTTCTCTAACAATAGCCAAATATTTCTCATCCATATTCATTTTACAGATCATGAACAAATATCAAAACATATCATTCAAACTGTTCTTTATTTTGAATATTTAACTACATTCATATCTACTACTGTGTCCAAAAAGTAAGACCAATTTTTTTTTCCAAAATTTATTCATTCTTCCAAATTTATTGTATTGCCTTGAAAGTAATTTTTGGGACTACCAACTTAAAAATAACTTTTTAAATAAAGCCATTTTTATGTCACATTCTTTAAGTCCTCAAAATTATGTATTGTTTCATTTATTTGTATTAAAAAAAAATAAAAAAAAAATTAAGTCAATTCCTACGCTTTTTCACTAAATTGCAGAAAAGTCCTTTATAAAAAGAAGTTGAAATTTTCCTCTTACATCTGGCGCCATCTATTGGTAGATGCATGCAACTTAAGTCTAAAAAAATTAAAGTAAATAAATTAAATTTAATTACTGAATTAATATTTGGCAAAAGAGCTATTAATAAGTGTCATGCCCACAAGTTAAAAAAAATATTTGAATTTGAGTGGATGAATTAAAAGTATTTTTTCATACGATTGAAAATTTTCAGCAAGATATATATAGGGAGAGTGTGAACTGTAATAATTGAATTTAAAAAAGGACATGTCGTTCCATTTTTTTTAACAGTAACTTTTATCATTTTGGTTTTGAATTTATTCATTATATTTATTTCGTTCTTGAATTTAAAAAGCCCTCGACAGCATTGTTAAAACCGATATACTGAATAATTTACCGAACATATTTACTTGCCAGAGTAACTATTTTCCTTCGGCACAATGTATGGTTGTGAACAGTCTCCACGACAGCTGAAATATTATCATCAGAACTCGAATAAGTCAAGTTCCGAATCGAAAGTTTTTCACTGCAATGTACTAATGCAATACCCATTCCCTAATGCTGGCAATCTTCCTTGACGTTTCATTTTTTCCCCACATTTTTTCCCTCCTTTCTTCATCTCCACTTCACTTCTATCAAACCAAAAAGAGCCCCATTTAGCTGAAAAACATGGCACATAAAAGATATTTTTGTGTATAAATATATATCTCGTGTGCCTGTCCACGATATTTTTAGCAGACATACGAATTCTGGTCGTAAAGTTGTTCTTTTCTTTCTTTTTTTTTTCCCTTCTGAGATGATTTTTGAAAGTTTATGCTGCTATCTTTTGTTGTGTTTGCTGTCACCTTTTTTAGAAAGTAGCGTTGTATCATTTTTATAACATGTGATGTTCTTTTATTTATTGTGTTACAATTTTTCCTAGAACGATGGTAACTTCTTATTATTTTTTTTTTTTTGAAAACGCTAGAAGGCAAAGTTGGTATTTTTAGTCCCATTCGAAGAAACGCCTTTTTTTTTTTTTTTAAAGCAAATGGGAGTTTTTTCTATTAAAAGTTTAGCAGGAGTTAGCTTGTAATGCATAAGCAATTTTAAAACATTTACATTTTTTTTTTTTTTTTTTGTCTCATTGAATTTTTTTCTTTAACAATAGCCAAATATTTCTCATCCATATTTTTTACAGATCACGAACAAATTTTAAAACATATCATTCAAACTGTTTTTTATTTTGAATATTTAACTACATCCATATCTACTACTGTGTCCAAAAAGTAAGACCAATTTTTTTTTTTTCAAAATTTATTCCTTCTTCCAAATTTATTGCATTGCCTTGAAAAAATAATCCCCTCCGAACACATTGTTTTCAACTTAAAAATAACTTATAAATAAAGCCATTTTTGTCACATTCTTTTTTTTTTTTTAAGTCTTCAAAATTATGTATTGTTTCATTTATTTGTATTAAAAATAATATAAAAAGAAAAATTAAGTCAATTCCCACTTTTTTTTTTTATACCATAAATTGCAGAAAAGTCCTTTATAAATAAAAGTTCAAATTTTCCACTTACATCTGGCGCCATCTATTGTTGGTTGCATGCAACTAAAGTCTAAAAATTAAAATCAATAAATTTAATTAAATTTAATTACTGAATTAATAATTGGAAAAACTATTAACATCAAGTGTCATACGCCACATTAAAAAAAAATATTTGAATTTCAGTGGATGAATTAAAAGTATTTTTTCAACGATTGAAAATTTGAGCAAGATATATAGGGAGAGTGTGAACTAATAATAGGAATTTAATAAAAGCACATGTCTTTCTATTTTTAGGAGTAACTTTATCATTTTTGTTTTGAATTTATTCATTATATTTATTTCGTTCTTGAATTTTCATAAAACCCTCGACAGCATTGTTAAAACCGCTATACTCTGAATAATTTAGAGAACTTATTTACTTACCAGAGTAACTATTTTCCTCGGCACAATGTATGGTTGTGGAACAGTCTCCACGACAGCTGAAATATTATCATCAGAACTGAATAAGTCAAGTTACGAATCGAAAGTTTTTTTCACTCAATGTACTAATGCAATACCCATTCCCTGAATACTGGCAATCTTCCCTTGACGTTTCATTTTTTCCCCACATTTTTTTCCTCCTTTATTCATCTCCACTTCACTTCTATCCAACCAAAAATAGCCACATTTAACTGAAAAACATAGCACATAAAAGATATTTTTTGTATAAATATATATCTCCTGTGCCCTGTCCACGATATTTTTTAGCAGACATACGAATTCTGGTCGTAAAGTTGTTCTTTTCTTTTTTTCTTTTTCCCCTTCTGAGATGATTTTTAAAGTTTATGCTGCTATCTTTTGTTGCGTTTGCTGTCTCCTTTAGAAAGTAAAGCGTTGTATCATTTTTATAACATGTGATGTTCTTTTCCGCATTTATTGTGTTACAATTTTTCCTAGAACGATGGTAACTTTTATTTTTTTTTTTTTTTCAAAACGCTAGAAGGCAAAGTTGGTATTTTTAGTATTATTCGATGAAGCCCTTTTTTTTTTTTAGGCAAACGGGTAGTTTTTTTATTAAAAGTTTAGCAGGAATTAGCATGTGATGTATAAACAAATTTAAAAACAATTGCATATTTTTTTTTATTGTTCTTCACTGACTTCTTTCTTTAACAATAGCCAATTTTTTCTCATCGATATTTTTTACAGATCACTAACCAAAATCAAAACATATCATTCACACTGTCTTTTTATTTTGAATACTTAACTGCATTCTGTATCTAATGTTGTAGCATCAAGGTGTAGAAAATAGTTGTCTAATTTTTAAAGTGCAAATATTTCTTTCCCTTTACTTTTTTTATGAAAAATTTGTGTTCTGATATGGTCTTTCTCATTAACAAAGCATATGAAAAAAAAATTTGAACTGTTTTATTTTTTTTTTTGTTTCTTATATGAACTAGAGAAATGAGAAATTTAACTAATATTCTCTTCTTATATAAATATTTTTTACCATTAAAGATATTTTGAAAGTCTTTTAGCTGCTTTAGAGAACATTTTTTTCATACTCATTTATGAATCAGAGAAATTAGAAATTTAAATAATGACTTCCATTTAAGTAACAACTTTTTTTTTTTTTACTATTTAATTAATAAAAAGTCTTTAACAGCCTTAGAGAAATTTATATAGAATATACCTTATAAAAATTATGTCAACCAGTATTAACCAAATATATGTAAATAAATGCATACTTGAATTACCAAACACCATATGTAGGACAAAACTCTCTTTATCCGAGTCCATATACCATTCATTCACAACGCAAGACGGTCACAAATAGTTATTGAGATAAGCGTCCAAGAGCTTTTTGATTGGGATCACCGCTCATGGAATTTTGTTTCGCGTATGTTCACTGTGCAGCTGAAACTTATTATGTAGCCCAAACACTAGACGTATATTTTGTGGAATGTTCCTTTTTTTTTTTTCATGCAACCTACTAATTCCAGTCTAAATGTACCCTCCCCTCCTAAAAAACTTTTATACCTGAACTGAGACCTGAATATCTAGAAAAGCAAATAAAAACCAAACCAATTACTTCAGTAGTTATAAGTTTTTTTCTACCTACAATTTAAATACCTATCTAAATAACCCTTTTATTCATGTGAACAATAGTTTCACATGCATACCATTTGACGTTTATTTCAGGACCAAAATTGTTAAGTACAACCATAAGAATAAAAGTAATTTGAATATTAAAACGAGAAAATTGAATCTGGTTTTTTAAATAGTTAGAATTTATAGTTATATTTAAAATATGTATTAATTCTGTCATTTTATTTAAAAAATAATGACAGAAATATTTCACAAAATTAGTTAACATGTTAGAAAAAAAGAGAGATCAAACAATAATAGAACCAAACGCAATACGCACCATCAATTTGCATGACAATATATATTTACAAAGAAAACATAAGCACAAATCCAAACGAGAATTGATAAGGGTGAGCTAGAAACAATTTACTATTTTGTATTTACTTGCAAGTTCCTATTATTATTCACTACATGTAGATAAATAAAATTTAGTATTCGCAAGTATAAAAAGTCTGATATTTAGTGTTTAATCATTAGACGAACATAAGTATCAAAATCTTGAAAAAAATTGAATAAAATAAGAATAAAGGTGACAAAAATGCCTTTATGTTTGAAACTGTATTGTTTCAAAATTTATTTGTAAAAATTAGTAAATGCAAAAAGAAAAACATTTTGAAAAACAAAACAAATTTTTTTTTTTCATTCTATTGTAAAAAGTCCTTTTAAATCAAAGAAATTTTCCTCTATACATCTGGCGTCTATTTCGATACATGCAACTTAAAACTGGACCAAAACAAAATTATTTACATCCAGTTAAAAGTATTAATGAATTAATATGGAGTAAACGGAATATTCTTCCGTGTAGAAACTTCAGCAAGGTAAAAAAAATTTGAAAACGAGTTGGGCTCAAATAAAAAAGTATTTTATAAACGATTGAAAATGGAGCAAGATATATATAGGGTGAGTGGGAACTAATAGTAGGAATTTAACAAGCACATGTCTTTCTATTTTTAAGAACAAATTCATCATTTCTGTTTTGAATTTATTCATTCATTTATTATATTTATTTTTGAAGAAACTCAATTAAAAAAAATTAGACAGCCAAAAAAAATCTGAATAATTCCATACCCAACTAAAGAAATATAAAAAGTAACTATTTTCCTCAACACAATGTATGGTTGAGAACAGTCACCATACAATGCTGAAATCAATTTATCAAATCAGAATTTCAGAACTTGTTCTTTATTTTTGTGTACTTTTCCTAGAGCGATGGTCTTATTCCTTTTTTCAAAACTTTAAAGGCAAAGTTAGTACGTTTAGTACTATTCGAAGAAATGCTTTTTTTCTAGGCAAACGGGCAGTTTTTAAAAACTAGCTAGAATTACATGTGATGCATATTCCAAAAAAAACATTAACAAAAATAAACATAAAACATTTGCATATTTTTATCTCTCCGACTTCTTTGTTTAAAAATAGTCAAATTTTTCTCATCAATACTTTTTAAATAAAAGCAAAAAAAAAAAATATCATTCAAATTGTTCTTTGTATTTTGAACATTTAACTACATTCATATCTGTGCTATAGCATAGAGACGTTGAAAATATTGTCTAATTTTTGTACAAACATCGTGAATTATTGTTTTGAATTGATTGTTTTTTGAATTATTGTTGTTAACATTTGTTTTTGAAAACATTTGTCTAATTTTTGTAGGTTTTCTTTATTTGGCCTTTATGTTTTTTATGAGACAATTCTTATGTTTCGGTCTGTGGGGTTTGATTATTACAAAGCTTATGTCAAAAAAAGTAAAAAACTTAACAACTTTTATTTATTTTCCTTTTTTTTTTTTTGAATCATTTATAAACTACTTTTGAAATGATTTTAACTGCTTTTTCTTTTATATAAATTTTTTCAATATTAAATTATTTAAAAGTTTTTGAAATCATGGAAACATTTCTTTGCGATTTATGAACTAAAGACATTAGAAATTTAAGTGTTCTTTAAGTTTGGTTTATTTTTGAATATATCCATATATATTACGAAGAAATTATTCAACACAAATTAAAAGAGAACTGTCAATGAGTGAAATACAATAATGACAATTTTGTACAATGCCCAATTATTACTTACTACACGCAAATTGTATAACAAAACCATCATATCAATGTAATACAAAAGCAATACATCACCCATATTCTCAATACAAAAACCCTGAAATATATCAAAACTTTTGAAAATCATTAAACAAACACATATATCGAAAGGTTAAATAAGTTATAACTTCATTGGCTGAGAACTTCATGTTGTCAAGAAATCCGTAAAACCCGAAAAAGAAATTCGTAAATTCAAAAGAAATACTCATAAAAAAACAAAATAAATTAGTTTAACATCTTGAGGATAGCTTATTACATACACACATACATAAAGATATTATAAACTGTTATTTCCACTCTCTGATCCAAGTCAAAAGCATCAACTAGCGATTTATTCCGATAACATAGAGTAGACGGAATAACCTTCCATTTAATGTCAGTAAGATATCAATTGAAGAAAAGGAAGATTTGGACTTGTATTTAAAAAACAACTATTTAGAAATGTAGTTTGTTTTATAAAACAAAAACAATCGAAATCAATAGAACCCAGCAAATATTTATATTTGGTCATTTATATATATATATATAACATCATTTTGAAGAAATTCGATATACATATATACATTTATTTATTTATTTATAACTTCATTTTTTTGAGAAATTCAAGAAAAACTACAAAAAATCCCTATCTAAAATAGATTTGGATAGATTCCATGGAAATAAAGAAATATAAAAATTATATTTCAGATGCCTCACAGTCATTTTGAAATCTGTTCCATACCTTTAATGCATAAATCAATTTGCTCTAAATCAGAATGAATCAGATACGAACTTTTCTTACTTATTTCCATGTCTTATTCCTTTTATTCCGACTGAATCAAGTGAGCACGGTTACAGTCAAAAAAGTAATTCCGAAACCAAATGCAGTAAAAACTACTAGAATACATTTCAGCATTACGTGAAAAAAGGAATGTTGCGTTCCTAAGGGCCCGCCACTAGGCACATGGCAATTGGCCTGCTTTGTCTGCATGAAAAAGCACGATTGCAACTCCAGCACATTCTGAAAAGAATAAATAAAAGAAAAAAAAGAACGTTCCACACTATTCCGTTATGTTCTTAGCTTCGTACTATACTTGAATGTTATAGCCCTTAGCGAAGTCGCTTCTTCTCCCTAAGTAATTCGTACTAACGGCATAAAAATAAATGAAAAGGAACAGATGTTTTGAGTTCTTTGGTTCTCACTGGTTCTGTTTCGAATGTTTTTTGAGATATCTTAGGAAACAGGAATATTTAAAGTAAACGTCAGTCAGGGGTTTTTGATTATTACAAAATGTTGTATAGTCTGAATAGAATGTGATTTATGAAGTTTCCTTTCAAAGAATGGTAAACCAATATTTAAGAAACTGTTTTTAAAAAAAAAAATTTAATATTTTTCCCCGAGCAGAAATAAAAATCATTATGCCTTATTTAAAAATGTTTTTAGCATATATAGAAAAATATAAAAATATATAGGTTACGCCATAAACAATTAAAAATAAATGTGTATTTTTTGTTTAGTATATATATATATATATATATATATAAATTAATTTATAAATGTTAATTATTAACCATATGAACAGAAAAATATATTTTGAATATATAAAAATTTGTACAATGCCCCAATTAGTATTTAAGACACGCAAATTGTGTAACAAACCATAATATCAATACAAAAATCAATACATCCTCCGCATTTCCAATACAAAAATACATGAAATATAGCAAACTGAAAATCATTAGATAAACATAAATATTAAAAGGTTTAAAGGCTAGTACTTGATTGACAGCTTAAATAAGAACACAAATCTTTATACGAAATATATACAATGAAAGGGTGTTAAACATGTTGCAGGAAATATGTAAAACCGGAAAGAAATTAGTGAATTAAAAAAATATTCATAAAAAAAAACAGAAAGACATCAGTTGTAACATCCTCAGGATAGTTTAATCTAAATATGCTTACACTCAGTAAATTATAAACTATGTTATTTCCCCTCGCTGACTGGATCAAGTCAAAAACACATCTAGCGGCGTATTCCGATAACATGGAGTAGACAGAATAACCTTCTGTTTATAGTCAGTAAGGTATAAACTAACGAAAATTATTTGGCTTCTACTAAAAAACAACGACCTGACAATGTAGTTTGATTTATAAAAAAAATGTAAAAATCATTCAAATGATAGAATCCATATATATATATATATATAAACACATTTTGAAGAAATTCGATACATATACATTTATTTATTTTTTAAAAAACTTCATTTTTGAATAAATTGAATAAAGCTAAAAAAATCCCTATCTAAAATAGATTTGGATAGCATTCCACGGAAATAAAGAAATATAAAAATTATATTTCAGATGCCTGAGCACAGTTATTTTGAAGTTTGTACCATACCTCAAATGTACAAATCAATTTACTCTAAATCAGAATGAATCAGATACGAAACCCTCTTCTTACTTATTCACATGTCTCATTCCTTTTATTCCGCACTGAATCAAGTGAGCACGGTTACAGTCAAAGAAAGTAATTCCGAAACCAAATGCAGTAAAAACTACTAGAATACATTTCAGCATTACGTGAAAAAAAAAGAAATGTTGCGTTCCTAAGGGCCCGCCACTAGGCACATGGTAATTGGCCTGCTCTGTCTGCATGAAATAGCACGATGCAACTCCAGTACACTGTGAAAGAATAAATAAAAGAAAGAAAAGAACGTTCCACACTATTCCGTTATGGTCCTAGGTTCGTACTATACTTGAATGCATAGCCCTTGGCGAAGTCGCTTCTTCTCTAAGTAATTCGTACCAACGGCATAAAAATAAATGAAAACGAACAGATGTTTTGAGTTCTTTGGTTCTCACTGGTTCTGTTTCGAATGTTTTGAGATATCTTTAGGAGCTGGAATATTAAGTTGTAAACTTATTTAAAGTAAATTATGTGTTTTCTAAGTTTCGCTTTTCGTGAGTTTTGATTATTATGAAATGTTTATAGTTCTGAATATAGACTGCACATTTATGAAGTTTCCTTTCAAAGAATGGTAAAACAATATTTAAAAGAACCTTGTTTAAAAAATTCTAATATTTTTCCCCAAACAAAATAAATTTACTTCATGCAATATTTAAAAAATCTTTATTTTTGTATGTATAGAAAAATATAAAATAAAATAAAAATGAATTATGTCATAAACAGATAAAATAATTGTATTTTTGTTTAAATATGTATATATATATATGATTATTGAATATATAAATGAATTTATAAACATTAATTATTAACCATAATAATTGAGAAATGTATTTTGAATATATAAAATAAATATAAATGTTTTATTTAGGCAAAAGTGCGAAATTTGAATTTAATATAATGAAAATAATTGTATATTTTTTTGTATATATGTTTCATATATATGTTTTTATATACGTATTATATAGAAATTGATATATAAACATTAATTATTAACCCATATTATTTGAAATTATATTTAGAATACATAAAAAAAAACAAAATGTTTTATTTCGGGTAAAACTCAAGATTAGACAAAATTTAAAATTTCAAACATAATCTAATTTCTAACATTTTATCCTGCATGGATTATCGTTAAGTGATCTTTGAGTTTTAATGGTATAAAGATATTTGGATTATTTCGTGCATTGAAATGAGAAACTCATTGCCATAAATATAAATTGAATATATCTCTTGTACATACAAAATAATATTATTAGCTATATTTTTATTAGTTAATATTATTAAAAATAATATTAGTTCTGGTAATACCTCGTTTTATGGAATGTTGCTTTATTTTAGCATTCATGATACTCTTGAAAAAATATAAAATATTTCCGCAGTCCTTTTTTAAAATAAATTTTTATATTTTTCGATATTCATGATACTCTTGAATATGCTGTAATCAACTATTTCTGGCACAGAAATGACTATCAAATTTGCTTTTTTATCTTTCCATCCATTCATGATACTCTTGAATATGCTAATTACAGTATTTCCTGATGGTCCTGAAAATGACTATCAATGACAAGTTTAGCTTTTTAATAATTTTCCATCCATTCATGATACTCACTTGAATATGCTATCAACTATTTCCTGGCAGTCTTAATGGACTATCAGCAATGTAGCTTTTATTATTTTCCATAATTCATTTGACTCTTGAATATGCTATCAACTATTTCCTGACAGTCCTGAATATGACTATCAACAATGTTGCTCTTTTATATTTTCCATCCATTCCAAGATGATAGTAATGGGAATATGATGTTACAGCACAGGTCAGTCCTGAATTACTACGCCGAACGAGGACCCCTTTGTTATTTTCCATCCATGAAAGAAACAACAGACTTATCAACGCTATTTCAGGCAGTCCTGAATATGTCCTATCAGCAATCCTTCAGCTCCCGTATATTTTCCATCAGACCGACAGACGCTTACTCACAATATGGTCTATATTTCATAGGCAGTCTTGAATATGACTATCAACAATGTTTAATTTTTTATAATTTTTTCATCCATTCACTTGATACCTTTGAAATATGGCTATCAACTATTTCCCTGGCAGCCCTGAATATGACTATCAGCTATGTTGCTTTTTTATCTTTTTCCATTCTTTCATGATACTCTTTGAATATAAGTACTTCAACGATTTCCTCAAATGTCAGTCCTGAATATGACTATCAGCAAATGTTGTTTCTTTTATCTTTTTTCCATCCATTCATGATACTTTGTTGTGCGCTATCAAGGCTTCCGGCAGTCCTGAATACCATGACTATCCGCAATGTTGCTTTTTTACATTCTTTCCATCCATTCATGATAACTTTAATATGCTATCAACTATTTCCTGACAGCTCAAATATGACTATCAGCTATGTTCCTTTTTCCATTCTTTCATGATACTCTTTGAATATGGCTACCAACTATTTCCTAACAGTCCTGAATGAATTATAAATATGAATATATAAAGCAGGCTTGTTTCATTCTTCAA
>BPLR01018174.1:0-30865 GCA_021605095.1 Caerostris extrusa | reverse complement strand
TGTTTGTATATTTTCATGAGGAAAAGATGGAAGATACTTTTTGGAATGAAACGATTATTAATAATTATTAAAATTTAGGAAAAATGTGTATTTGTTAATTATTTTATAGCACTTAATGCTATCCTTGCCTACTTTCAATTAGTTACTACACATGCAGAAATCATCTAATAATTCACTCTTCTAATGATTCAAACTTCAGTGACCCCAATCGTCTCTGATTCAAATCCTCATTGATTCCATCGTCTTAATGATTCAATAATGTATAAGTTTGAAAATAATTATACGATTTATGTTAGTTTTAATAACGAACAGGTTTTCTTTTACTTTACTTTTATCCCATACCTTATCCTCACACACCGGGCTCTTAACCCTTTATCTTAAAATCTCTTGAATGTGACAAAAATAATTTTAAAATATTAAAACAATAAAACTTTCTCTTAGAATTACAGGAGTACAATGAACTTTAATACAGAAAGAACACATATACACCAAATTAAAAGAATTTGGAAAAATTTTTTTTTTCACTTCTGCCTGTTGATGTGACAGGACTACAACAATGATTTAGTCCTGGCACAATACTAATTTAAGATAGATGCAGTGCATTTAATAGAAAAAAATGCTAATTTAAATCATATGGTTGAAGAAGATGTATTGCTTTTGGAAACTGGTTTTCTTAAAAATCTCATGTCAAATCCTGGTGCATTTAAAATTGCCAAATGAAGAAATCATTGTACCCCTCAATAAAAAAAGAAACCTATCTTTCTTTTATGAAGATTATATTTTCTATCTATAATTTTAAAAATCCACCAATTATATCATCAGATTTAAAATGTTCATGATGATAAATTATGGTCAACCGTCGGACATTCTCCAATGCTTTTTCTTGCAGCTGGACTCAACATATTTCCTTTTTACCTTAAAAATATAACCGCTAACTCTTCTGAAATATTTGATTTAGTAAAAAAAATATATGAGATTTAGTAAAAATATATGCACTGTCTATGCTTTTATTGCAAACTGACCAACATGTGTTTTGTTTTTTATCTTAAAAATTAGTGACTACTCTTCTGAAAGATTTGATTTAATGAAAGATTAAAATTGAAGTATAAAACAGGCTTTATTTAAGTAAAATGTAAACATATAGTAGAAAATGATTTATTTAGTGTAATTTTCTTATGGCAAGTTTGATGGCTAGAACAGTTGTCAATAACTGTTAAAATAAAAATGCAGCATGGCCCCAAGAACACATACGCACATATATATATATATATATATATATATATATATATATATATATATATATATATATATATATGTGGGCGGGGAAATACTTGACGACGAGAAAGTATTTAAACCAAACATCACATATATATTCGTGTGCTAGAGTAAAATACACGATTTTCATAAGAACATACGCATACACACACACACATACATATATATATATACGAAGATTGATCACACATATTATATATATATATGTGTGTGTGTACGCGCGTGTGTTCTTTTGGCAATCCTGCATTTAATCTAGCTCAAACATATATATGTATGTGTATGTTCTTATGGCAATCCTGATTTTACGCTAGCATATACATATATATGTGTGTGTGTTAAATATTATCACGTCCGAGCATTTTTTGTGTGTAGTCGCTACAAAGTTATAATGAGTAACACGTTGGCTTCATAAATATCTCCTATTTACTCGCATGATCGGCTTTAGGTAATTCCAATTTAGAAGTTTTATTAGAGACATTTAAATTACAAAAGTCTTGTCGTATTTTAAACTATAAACACTGTATAAAAAATGCGTTAACAAATTTAATAGCCAATTTGTTATTGCATCAAACTATCTAATCACTGCATTAGAATATGAGCAGCTTAGGAGAGATCACAATCTTCCCCGTGTCTTCACCGTAAACAAACAGCGATCTCCGGACTATTCCACGGCACGACATCTCGCGTCATTACATTCTGCGGTCCTGAATAAATGTTTGAAATCGCAGCACTCATTCCCAGCGTCTATCGGGTGGCGCAAACGTCATGGACGTCTTCAGGAATGGCCGTCGTAATTACTTATAGCCGGGGAATCGAAAACGCATTTCATGTGAATGCCATTCCAGATCCAGGGCAACATCGAAGATGCCCAGTTTGGTAACTGTGTTATTTTGGTATTGCCATTAGTGCGCGCAGGTGCTCCCGTGAATCAACTTCATAGGTTTTGATTAAGTCGTGTTATAGAGTCCGTAGGAATGGCTCACTAATAAACTGTTCCGTCTGGTGTCTGTCTAGGGATTTAAGATGGCTTTATAATGGGAATGTGTGTCATCAATTTGTAATGGTAAAGTTGGATTGATTGCTTTGTTAACATATGTTTCTCTTTGAGTACATAAGTAATTGGATACATAAGTTTTGGTTTGAAGTTATTAAAGTGGACATAACTTACAAATTTAATGGATAACCTATGTCTCGTAATAATTGTTGGATAAGTTTTACGCAAATAGAAAGTTGTTAAATGAAGTGACAGATTAATAAAATTGTATAAATATTTAATGATACATTATGTTTTGATTTTGAATTTTATGCATCATATTCCACACTATTTAGTGGGGCCTCAATGGCTGACTGGCTAGCGCTTTTAGCTCGCTACAACAAGGTTCGAGTCCCGGCGGTGGCATTTCTGTTTGTAGTGGTTCGAATCCACTTTAAACCGTAGGTCCCGGTCTAACAGGTTTGTAGAGCGTTGCGGACGTACCGTTACCTCTGGTCGTTCGTAGCTTATCTTCAAGCTACACGCATCTCATGGGTTTTGCTAAGTGAGTAACTTCTTCCCAGCTCTTGCCTTAAGGCAAAGACAGTAGTCTAAGTGTTTGCCAGCTGCGTTAGAACAAAAAAAAAAAAAAATATTTTTAAGTTATCCGTTAATCATATTGTTTTAATTAGAAACCGATCAAGTTAAAAACAGTTGTTTATCAATATATTAAAAGCAGTTTAAATTTTATTCATCAAATAAATGTATTTTTAAAATAAGTTTTTTCCTTACTATTTTTTAATATTTTATGTAAACTGCTTATAAGATAAAATAATTTATATAATATATAGATATTATTTAGAAAAAAAAATGTATTTGAAAAGGAATCATACGTATATTTAAGAAATATCAATTATAGTTTGACTCTTAATTTTTTTCAAAATTTTTAATAGGTTGAATATAGTAAGTAAGGATATTGAGAAAGCTTTTTGTTTCTTTTATTTAGATTAAATAATTACATGTCTATAGATAAGAAGTAATTTGAATGGACATTAGCGAAGAATTAAGACATAAAAATAATCTTTCTTTTTAAGTTGTTAATTAATAAAAATATATTTAAGTACAAATCGTTACAACAAAATGAGCAGTTTTTATAACGTAGAACCAAACCAAACCAAACGTAACCGAAATGTGTTGATTATAAATAACTTACATATACTTAAAAGTTAAAAGTATTATAGATAAAAGGATAATATTTACAAACTTATATTCTTGATTTTATACTACAGGCCTGTTCAGAATCAGAGAATCTAGAGTTTACTACAGAGTTCAGTCAAGAGTATGCTATAGAGTCTTCAGTTATAACTGTATTAGCCAACATGTCTGTACTACAAAACTGTTGGCTAATACAGTAGGTAATTTGATAGCAAAAATATAGATTATAGAATAAATTTTCCGTTTGTAGATGAGAAATTAATTAAATACACTTAACTAGAAATAGACAAATTATCTTTAAAAACTATATTTTTGGCTTAATATAAAAACATAACTTCAGTAAGAAAAGTACATTTTGAAATAATAATAATTACATAAAAAAATATATATTCATACATGCATTTAATTATTTTTTAATTATTTTATTATTTTAGTGAAAGTTTTTTCATTAAAATAGAAAGGAAAATATAAAAATTTCCATTAAAGAATTAATATAAAATTAAACGTTTTTGATGTATAAGATGTATCCAATAATTAAAATAATTCGAAAGAAATAGTTCAATTTTTACTAACAAAATGCATCAACATTTGTTAACAATACTACTACGCCCAAAAAGTAAAACCACTTTCCATTTAAATGTCCTGGGCATATGGAATTTAAATTTTATTTTATTTTTTAGGTTACCGGCACTGTCCTTGACTTCTGTTTGAAATTTGACTTCAAAATATTCATTATTGTGTTAGTTATGCTTGGCTTTTGTGAGACGCTAAAAGAAAATTTCGGCGATTTTTGAAATGTCTGAATTCATTGAGCAAAGAACTTGTATGAAATTTTGTTTGTGAAATGAATATTCGTGTGCTGTTTAAGTAAATAATTTTTGTAACTAACATCAAATTTTAAATTTTTTCTGAATCTTTAAATTTCCATTTAGAAAGTGTTGTTTGAGGCAAATAATAAAAATAAAACATGACAATTTGGCATGTACAATTGATTTAGTTTCACGAAAGATATAGATATTATAGGCAGAAGGAAAATAATCAGTTATTATACTGAAAAACCATTTTAGAATTCTTCCAACAATTCTTGCTACTCCTGCTTTTTAATCTCATTCTGTCTCTGCGCCTCGTATTACGTGGTTCTCTCTGATTGACTGAGGAATACTTAGTTTCTGCAGATGAGTTATTCCCTTTCTGATTCCTTATCCATAATATTTGATACTAACATCGTTTCCATTAATTCATAATGTAACATAATTCTTCATACGCTCAGATCATATACTCATTCACAACATATACATATTGATTCCAATATCTGGAAAGAAACACCAACTTATATCTTCATTTTAATGTTACAATACATTATTATTTAGGAAGATAAAAAATATAGTCAAGTTACACGTTGTGAGAATTTACTTGATTTTAAATACTAGAATTGCCGCATAAAATATTTCCTTTTACAAAACAATTTGTTTTTTCACATCTTAAAAATAACGATTATACTTTTCTTTTTGACATTCAATATTTTTTAAATTTATTTAGACTGTTTAATAACGACTTTGTAGATCACAAACTTCTCAGTAGGGGCGCATCATTTTTCACACGGGAAGAGTTGTAGCAATTCTTTTTATCCAGGAGAGAGAATGCTCATTTTTAATAAATACATAATAAGAACCCCCACCAAAGTTGACAGCAGATAATCAGTGTTGTGGGTAGTTATATTACATGCAATTAGTGTTTTGTACCAATGAAAACAACCTGTCACTCAAATAGGAAAACAGATAATCAGCGTCATGGATAATGAGACCTCATGAAATTAGCGATTGTCTGTGCGACCTTCACAGGTCGAAACAATTACAGATGGAATATGGACTACACCATAAGTTGTTGCATCGTGATTTGTGATGGACCTTGGGTTAAATCAGTGTCTACTCCAATGGGAAGTAAAGGCAACTGACCTTCTTGAAGGATTTTCTTAAAGGGAGTGCTTGGGAGAAGAAAAAAAGAGTTCTGCACCAAGGCAACAAGAAGTGTTGTTTTTCTTTTTTTCTGAAAATGATTGAGGCCACCTGTTTACAAAAGAGAGCCCCTTTTAGGTTTTATGTATCACACATGTGATACATATTTAAATGATACATACGTCATTTTATATGTGATAATTAAGGTCTGTCGCAGCCTGGTTGAATTATATGTGTCATAGCCTGGAAGACTGTGAAATCTCCATCCTTGAAATAAGCTGCATTAGTGAATCAATTTTAAATCTTTAATTTTCCTTTTTTTTTGCAAATAATAATTTACATTAACTCAGAGTTCTATACACACACACACACACACACACACACACACACACACACACACACACACACACATATATATATATATATATATATATTAATACTTGTAATTAAAAACTAAATGTTCCCGGAAACCTGCAAGTGGCCCTATTCTTGCAGCCGTCATAGGTTTAATATAGGCTGAGACGTTACAAGGGGTAGTTCTTCCTCAATAAGGGTCAAAGAAATTAGATTTTATACCAACTTTTACTTTACGGAGGCCTTTTTATACTTGGATTGCATGTTTTATTATCGTTGTTCTACATAAGACATTTTTCTGTTTTTTTATAATTTTCAACACAAAAGTTCAGAAATTTCAATTTATTTATAATAAAATAAATAAAATAGGCCAGTGATATTGATAAATTTAATTAATTATTACTTTTTTTAAATGGCTCATATACTTGAAACATAGAAAATATTTTTACATATTAAAATATATTAGTTCAATGTAAATTAGATAAATATAAATTCATGACTCAGTAAAACATAAATATCAGATAAATTAAAAGATGACATTATTCAAAAATATGACTTGAGCAAACAATAAAAAGGATTTTAGAAACATCCTTTCTAAAATTAATTCCCTATATTTCCAATACTGAAATTTAATCAAGTTGGAACATTAGTCAACTTTCATTATTTCAAAGTATTTGATACATATTAATTTTGATGTGAAAAAGGGAAATAAGATCAAAGAATTTAAATTGCCTTTTAACGCTTTTTTATTAAAGCATGATTTAGAAATAAATTATTTGAGTTTTCTTCCAAAATAAAATAAAATTTAATAAGGGAAACAGAAAGTGCTATTAGAAGTTTCTCCTGCTTCAATATACATTTTGATAATTTAATTTTTGTTACTCTTCGCTGAATATTTTACTTAATTTAAATGAAAGCAGTTTCTTAAAATTCGATTTTGGATTTTATTGAAAAATATTTAGGGTATCCATTTAAATTAAATATTCTTGAAACGTAACATTTTTCTTTTTGAAGTGCACTTCCAATTTCATATTTCTTGCATTTTTTTTAATTATTTAAAAGCAATTTTTTATTCTGAAAAAAAAGAGTATTTTTTTTAAAATGGCTTTTATATATGAATAAGTGCATACATTTAATTTGTTTTTCGATGATATTTCAATTTAATTTTAATGTTATTAATTAGTATCAATAAAATATGAAAATCTGTTTTTTTATTATTCTAATTTATTTACAGGATTTGTATATAAATTTATTACCTTAAATAAAAGTAATTTTTTATTAATAGCCTCTTAATATTTTTTCCAAAATGTTAACCTATGATATCAAATAGGTTTAATTTATTTTTTTTTTATAATTGAAATTGTAATTAATATTAAAAATGCAAATCAATTGACGAAGTTTTTTAATGTTAATGACATTGAAATTAAAAAAAGAAATAGAAAATAATAAATGATTTCGTATTTTTGACAAATTTAATCAAATACAAGAAAAACATTTTTTTTTTTCAAATTATTGTGAAGATAAGGATTTGTAAGGCTATTAATATATAAAATATTTCTTAACAGTGCAGTGAATATTAATATTTATTTAATAATATGAAAAATGTGTAAAAAAAATTTAGAAATTTAATTGAATTTGCAATGAATTTATTGGATATTAAATTGTACAAGAAACTATTGCTATAAAGAAACTGCAGTGAATAAAATTCCTCCCATACACAACATGAAAGAATTACAAAAATAAATATTGCAGTTCGTTTAAAAATAAAATACATAAATCAATACATAACAGCAATATTTCAGAGCTTTCTATTACCTCTTAGTCAATATGATCATAATTATACGCTATAATACAGAATACAGAATATACTGGGTTATACAAATTATGTAACACAATGATAAAAATAAGCTCCTTAGCTACAATATGATTCAATGCCATAGGAAGTAGTAAATTACAATTCAGTTACTCAAAATATTATATTTCATTATGTATTATTATGTAATTGCTAGTTAATTTATTATGTAATTGTTTGTTATTTAATTGGATATAGTTAATTAGTAATTGTTATATTTTTTTGTGTATTTTGTTGTTTAATTATCTGATTTGTTGAGAAATGATTTGATCATGTATAAATACGTCAAATACTATATGCTCTAAAGAAAAAATTATCTTAGTTGGTTAACTTTTCGATGATAACGTATGTTCTTTTTTAAAAATTGGATAAACTAGAAATATATATATATAGCTGTCTGCGACTTTATATTAAATCTTTGGATCCTTTCCCCATTATTCAATAAGCTCGTTGAAAACTCTATAAAAGGTTCTCATTTTAAAAATTGAAGTAGTGGAATTTCGGGTTATGAACAAATTACTTGCTTCTCACTCTAAATATTTGAAAAACTTTTTCAAATAGTAATTTTATTTATCAATATAATAATAATAAAAGACTCAATTATCAGACCATAGAAAATAATATCGGGCCGAACATGAATTATTAGTGAAATAAACATGTAGCAATGTTATGTAGTTCTTTTGAAATGAAAGAAATTTAAGAAGTTTCTAAAGTATTAACTTTTATATCCAGGTATATATATATATATATATTTGAAGGTTTTTTTTTTTTTTTTTTTTTAATTTTCCTTCATTGAATAATGTAACTTCGTATAAACGTTAATGTTCTTTAATTGAACAGGTCATATCTTTTAGAAAAATAAACTGGATTTTTCTAAAAACAATTTCTTAGTCTCTAATCTGGTTTTTGTTAATATGCTCAACATACTTGTTCTATCACACTAAACAAATAATGAAATCCAAACCAGTTTCGAATTAAAAACTTATTTGACGATACACACAATTGTTTCACGACAACAGTGCTTAGCTAAACAAAAGATTTTATGCACTTCTGTAAATCGAAAGACGTTTTCTGTGTGTTATTATTTTTTTACTGCTGTGTCTTGAAATATTTTTTTAACGAAATATTTGTTTTGTTAATTTTACTTGTCTAACATAGTTTTGAGTTGAAGACCAAAACTATTCTTTGACTATAAAATGAATATTGATTATAAATATCAGTTTATGATAGAACGTTTTTAAAAATAAAAATATCTGAAGAGATGGCCTTTTCTGTATTTGTAAAAAGGAAAATGAAAAGCAACATTAGTTTCCGTAATATAACAAGTTCTTCTGCTATGTTAGTTTTCTATAGGTTTATGATTTTAAAAGAATTTAAATTATTCTACTTCAATTCCTAAATCATAACTTCCCATTTTCTGAAGAAAATTTCTCCCAAAAAAAAAAGTTTGTTTTTATCTAAAAAGCAATTTTACAAAAATTGCAGCATTCTAGACATATTGGTTTCTTTTCTGTCGTAGGGTCTTGTTTCCTTCATAGCTCAAGAATCTAAATCAGGTGGAAGACTTTTTAGAAGAAAACGTCCGCAGGCTACGAAAAATGACTTTTTATGTAGGTCAGATCAGGAATCTAAAAATTCGTCGTTTCGCTCTGCAGTAGAACTGATATTGGTTTGAAATTGATCTATATGTATCTTCAAATAGCCATGATACGTGTCGGCGGATTTAGTAGATAAAAGGACATTGTTTTGACCATTCCGGCAGAAGTCACGAAAAAATGAAATTCTCCTTGACTCAGAACGATAGGAACGTGACGGCGTTCGATTTTAGTTCTTTTTTGTGTGTGTGCCCTACTTCAATAGATACATATCACCGTTTTGATTAGATTTATACGCTGAAAAAATGATCAGACCTGATTTTGTTTTTTTATGGAGTACATGTGAAAGAAAAAAAATGATGTCCAAATGAATGTTACATCTCAAATTGCTGAAGAAATTCTGAAAGTTTTGCCGGCTGGTGTCACGCTATGCCTAAATTTGTTAGTGTGAACCTGGCAACGATGTCAATATTTTAATACAAAAAGAATATCCTTTTCGATTATTTTTTTCTAGCTAGCAAAATATAGGAAGTTATATTTGAATTATAAATAACCAAAACGAATTGTTTCAAATTTTTGGAAACTTGAACATTGACGTTGTTGTTTTGTGCAACATGATACAAAACAAGAATTTAGAGTTTTAATCATTTTTTGAAAGTAAATCACGATAAACAACAAATTTCATTTATACTTTAAATGATCTCGTGGTTGATTTAAATTTATAAAAATCGATACATTTTTGCAAAAAATAATTTTGTGTAATTGTGATTCTTATTGATGGCGATGAAATTAAGTATATATATTATAACACATTAAAAAGAAAAGAATTGTACATGCTATTACAAAAAAATATGGAAAATAGCATGAGGTTTTCACAAAATTTAACAGAAATCAAAATCATTTTAGGTAAGGATCAATAATTAAGTGATTAAAAAGAAATAATTTGAAGTTTTATTAAGTTAAAGTTAAATTTAAGTAGATTGAATGTTAAGTAGGTTGGAAGTTAATTTTTTTGTACATTGAAATGTAATATTGTTTCTTTACCATTACAAAAATATTGAATTAGTAATAAAAAATGTAAATTGTTTAGTACGTAAATATATGAGAAAATCACTACTACATTTTATTTTTTATAGTATTTAAATTAGCAAAACATTTAAAAAATAATTTTGCTTGAAATCATGTTTTATGCTTGTTTAAATTCACCTTAAATATGAATATTGTGATTGCAAAAATAAGTTGTGAATCAAGTGCATGTTTCTTAATTTATTTCTTATTTCGCTTACTCAAGATGTATTGACATTATTTTTTATGAAAGAATAGCATTAATCTCATTTTTCAATAGAAAAAAATTGTATTCATATTACAATGTTTATGCAAAGTTATATATATTTAACAGAGAAGATGCTTAAAAAATTATTACATTTTATCGTTTATTATGTTTTTAACTCTTTAAAAACAAAATGTTATTTTTTAATATTTGCTAATATTACTATTTCAAATTTATTATCTAAAGATATCTATAAATATATGCCAAATTTACAATATAAATTTTATATGGTTTAAATTTTTATTTCCTCAGTTTATATTACGAAATAAAAAACAATTGTGTGAATTTGATGCATAATTATGTTTAAACTTCTTAGCTCTTTAAATATTTGCAATGCATCACATTTATAAATATGCCTTAAGTTTTTCATATCTAAAAATTAAAATTTTTTTCTGATTAAAAATATTATATATTTCACTAATTATATTATAACCACAAAAAAACTAATTTATATTCTCGAATGTATTTTAAAACTTTATTTTTAAAATATACATAAAAGCTATAGTTACTTTTATAAAATGCAATTCATTTTTTCAATATATTTTATATTTTTATTTTAGGTCTTTAAGCATGCTTTTCCAAATAAAACTAATTGAATGAAATTTTATTATTAGTTCTCATCAGATTTTTATAATGAACTCTCATTAGTTTTTTTAATTAAAAATAATAAAAAAAAATTAATTATCCAGACAAATATTTTTTATTTCATATACTGCAGATTTTTAAAATTTGATTTAAATATTCTTTTGTTACACCTTATTTTGATTCTACGTGTAATGAATATTTAGAAAATTACAGTAATGATATTACAATATGTTAGATAGCAATTTTATTACTGTTAGTTACTATACTATTATGTAATCTCATGACTATAGTAATTTCATTACTGTTGCATAGTATAATTTAATTATATAACATGTTAGATATAATTACATTAAAATATGTTTCAGTTTTAAATGTTTTAAAAGTTGTCTAAAAAATTATTGTCACGAAAAAAAATTTTCTGTTAGTTTTTTAATCTCTACGAGAAATACATACAGAAATTTTATAAGCAATATTGTCCTCCTTATCAAAATCCTAATAACAAGCATTAATTTTAAAATTATATTTCTCTTTAACAAAAAAAAAAATTATTTTTTTATATAATAAATAAACATATTCTAAAAGTATATATTTATGTGTTTTTATTTTAAGTAGTTTATTTTGTCTTAAATATATAGTGATTTTTGTAAGAACCAGATATTTCTTAATATACTAATTATTATAAATATCGAAAGATACAGCAACACTACACAATCTAAATTCTTATAGAATAATTGAGTTTGTATTCAATTAATAATATTCACATGAATTGCACCAACTAAACTTGTATACATTTTCGAAAATAACGTGGGTTTAAAAGTGCCAAGAAATTTTTGGTGTAAATGAGAGCTTTATAATAATTATATTAATCAAAAGAAACCTCGCTAAACCTCTCACAAACTATGCCAATTAAAGTATTAACTATGTACCAGGTTGTTGGTAATTTAACATTGCCTTACATAATATAGAACATGATTTAGAACAATAAAAAAGGGTTTTTTTTTTTTTTTTACAAAATATCAAACTCAATACAAAAATTCCATCTACAAATTATAATTTAATCAAAATTAATCATTTAATGTTTTTGTACAAAATTAATAGCAATGTTACGGAAAGCATTACAATACAAGAATACATTAAATCTTCAAGTTAAATTTGATAGTTTGACTAACACAAGTACATTATAGATTAAAGATTAGCTTAATACAACTACATTATACATTATACTTAGCTTAATACAACTACATTATCAATTATACTTAGCTTAATATAACTACATTATCGATTATACTTAGTTTAATTCAAGTACAATACACATTATACTTAGCTTAATCCAACTACATTATACTTAGTTTAATACAAATACATTATACGTTATACTTAGCTTAATGCAAATAAATAAAGATATAAAAAGTTAGTATTAAATTTACTTAAACAAAATTTAAAATCTATTTCTGGTTGCATTTATATAAATATATGCCTAATTACAATTGCATTAATAATATTATATCTCGCCTGTTTTAACAATTATAAATGATAATTATTCCCAATCTTTTTCAGCTTTTGTACAAATAGATTCTGTTTCATAACTTTTTATTTTGTAGACAAAAATATCTATGCCGTAATTATGTATCAATTGCACAAAAAACCTTTTACTCAATGCAAATACAGTCCTGACCACCGTATCTGCAATCGCTGTTTCCTCTTGATACATTTACATTTCAGTCGCAAAATAACTTTTTTTTTTTTAATCATGCAACAAATGTGCATTTTATATCAGCTTACACTTGTGTGTTTGTCCCTTTCTTATTTTTGAAGTAAAAGTGTTGAAAGTCTATTAGTTGTTTTTTTTTTCTTCCTTTTGTTTTGTTGAAAATAGTTTCCTGTTAGAAGACAGAACTGTTGACAGTGTGGGAGTACTTTTTTTGTTGGGAAAATCTGGAATGTCAAGCTTGTAGAAACGTTACTGTTTTTGTTTCTGTTTCGGAATGCCAATGTGAATATTCTTGTGGAAGCTACTCGCCGGTCCTTTATAGGTGCGACGAATTTATAGATTTCCATTATTTGTTGCTGATGCAAAAGCGGCGTATATGGCTTTTTTTTTATTTATAGTTGTTTTTATTTCGCACTGTGTCTGTTCAGTTTATGACGTGGATTCAAAGTGCGTACTAGGTATTTGAGAATTTCTGAGTGTTTCAGTGTTGTGTGTTTTCCAGTCTCGATCTCAGTGAGCTGCGATGTTATTATTTATTTCTTTTTAATAAATTTTGATTCCTGCAGAAAGCTCTCTGTGCCGCTTTTTAAGTAGCGTGAATAAGATCTAAGTTGTGTTTTGTTTAAAAATTTTTTCTTCTTGTACATTTTTTATTCGGAGAGTTATGGAGAAAGAAACATAAAAGAAAGTAGAGATTGCTACGGAAAGGATTTGCTAAATTTTAAGATATTGAAGATTGCTCTGATAAAAGTAAAGTTCGTAGTGTTAGTATATTTAAGAGAAAATGATTGAAGATATTTTTTGAATAAAGATTATTAGTAATTATCAAAATTTAGAAAAAGTATGTAGTTATGTTAACTTTGTAACTCTTAATACTATCATTGCCCTACTAGGAGCTTACTACTTAGTTACAAATAGAAATTCTTAAGTTTGAATTCGTAGGTAATGTCTGTTGGTTTCAGAAATGAGCATGTTTTCCTTTACTTTACTCCATACCTTATTAGTATACACATGGCTCTTAGTCATTTATGTTAAAATAGAAAATGCGATAAAAAGAATTTTAAAAATTAAAATAATAAAATCTTTCAATTACAGGATTACAGGAGTACAATGAATTTTAATACAGAAAAAACACAGTATATTAAATTAATATAAGCATGAGTGAAACGAAAAGTAAAAAAATAAATAATTACTTTACAATGGTTATATTAATATTATGAAAATATAATGTGGCATAATTTACAATTTTATGACAAACTTTCAGTCTAGGGAGTAGAACAATTATTGTTTGAAGTTAAAAATATGACTGATAACTCTTATGAAATATTTGATTTAATGAAATATTAAAATAGAAATAGGATCATGCATTATTTTAGTAAAATGTAAACATTTATTAGAAAGAAAATATTTAATATATTTTTCTTATGTCATGTTAGAAGATAGAATCGTTGTCATAACTGCTAAAGTAAAATGTAGGATTGCCAATAGCATGTTCTACTTTAAAATTCAATATAAACAAACACTTATATATGATTGTGTATATGTGAAATAATTTTCACGTCAGGACATTTGTTTTTGTGTGTAGTCGCTACAAAGTTACAGTTAGTAACATGCGACCTTCACAAATATTCCTTATTTACATCCATGTTCCTGTTTTAGGTAATTCCAATTTTTAAGTATTATTAGAGAGATTTAAATTATAAAAAGTCTTGGTGGGTTTTAAACTGTAAACACAGTGTAAAAATACTTTAACAAACTTAATAACCAATTTGCATTGCATCAAAGTATCTAATCACTACATTAGAATATGAGCAGCTTAGGGAGAGATCACAATCTTCTCGTGTCTTCACCATAAACAAACAGAGATCTCGACTATTCCCGGCACGGCATCTCGCGTTATTACATTCTGCGGTCCTGAATAAATGTTTGAAATCAGTGCACTCATCCCCAGCGGCTATCGGGGCAACGCAAACGTCATGGATGTCTTCAGGAATGGCCGTCGTAATTACTTATAGCCAGGGAATCGAAAACGCATTTCACGTGAATGCCATTCCAGATACAGGGCAACATCGAAGATGCCCAGTTTGGTAACTGAGTTATTTTGGTATTGTCATTAGTGCGCGCAGGTGCCCCGCTGAATCAACTTCATAGGTTTTGATTAAGTCGTATTATAGGGTCCGCAGGGAATGGCTCACTAATAAACTGTTCCGTCTGGTGTCTGTCTAGGATTTAAGATGGCTTTATAATGGGAATGTGTCATCAATTTGTAATGTTAAATATGGATTGATTGCTTTGTTAACATATGTTTCTGTTTGAGTACATAAGTAATTGAATACATAGGCTTTGATTTGAAATGATTAAAGTGAACCTCTGTTTACAAATTAAATCTATATCCTGTGTTTCGTAATAATTGAGGAGATAAGTTCTACTTAAATAGAAAGTTGGTAGATGAAGGGACAGATGAATAAAATTGTATAAATGTATAACATTTATATAACATTACGTTATGTTATAATTCCACACGATATTTGATTCTACATTAAGATATGATTATACGATATATTATATTGTGATTCTAATTTTATATATCATATTCAATATTTTTTAAACTACGCTTTAATCTTTTTTTTTTATTAGAAACAGAAACAGACCAGACCAGAATATATATATATATATATATGTATATAAACAGTTATTATAAAAACTTAGAAATTGTTTACTAAGATATTAAGAAAGGATTTTTGATTCATTTTATATTCGAAATTATATTTTCAAAATGAATTTTTTTTTTCCTATAATTTTTTTAATGTTTTATGTTAGCCACGTATAAGATAATAAAGCTAAACTACATATATATAATTTTGAATATAAAATGAATATATATATATAGATTGATATATCAATTAGAAGACAAAATGTATTTGAAAATGAATCATTTATTCAAAAACTATTAATTATCGTTTGGGTCTTAATTTTTCCAAATTTAATTAATAGGTTGAATATAATAAGTAAGTGATATTGAGAAAGTTTTTATTTCTTTTGGTCAGATAAAATAATTATATCTATATAGATAAGAATGATTTAATTGGACACAATAATTTAAACATACAAATAATCTTCCTCCTTCGTAATTTATTAATAAAAAAATATTTAAGCAAAATGCATCAAAATGACCATATTTTATGTTAAAGTAGAAAACGTGATATAAAAATGTGTTGATTTATGCATAAATAATTAAAACGATTATAGGTAAAAAAATAACATTTGCAAACTTCTACTTTTCATTTTATAATGTATGCAAATCATACATACGGTGCATAAAGTCAAGAGTACTATATTACAATCAAGTGTATACTGTAAACAGGACAGAACTACAGGCCTGTTCAGATTTGAGTATTAAATTCACTTAAACAGTATTTAAAATCTATTTCTGGTTCCATCGCTATATATATTCATAATAATGATTGCATTAATAATATTATGTTTCGCTTGTTTTATGATTAAAAATTATAAATCCTTCTTTTTTCAGCTTTTGTACAAAGAGATTCTGTTGCATAAGTTTTATTTCATAGAAAAAAAAAAAGCCGAAGTTTATTAATTATGTATCAGTTGCACAAAAACCTTTACTACATTAAGTCTTATAAGTTAAATTTGATAGTTTGGCTAATGCAACTATATTATACATTATACGTTTAATATAAAATTATACGTTACATAGCTTAATACAATTACATTACACATTATACTTAGCTTAATGTAACTACATTATACATTATACTCATCTAAATACAAATATATTGTACATTATACTTAGTTCAATACAAATACGCATAGTAAGGGTAATATTAGAAATTCAGTATTACATTTATTTAAACAGTATTTTAAATCTATTTCTGGTTCCATTTATATAAATATATATATATATATAAATGATTAATAGGTTCAATCATCTATTTATATGCATAATAATGATTGTATTAATAATATTATGTCTTGCCTGTTTTAGTAATTATAAATGGTAATTATTTTCTTTCTTTTTCAGATCCTGAACAAATAGATTCTGTTTCATAAGCTTTTATTTCATAGACAAAAAGAAATGCATGCCGAAGTTTATTAATTATGTATCAGTTGCACAACAAACCTTCACTCAATACAAATACAATCCTGACCACTGTATCTGCAATCGCTGTTTCCTCTTGATACATTTACATTTCAATCGCAAAATAACTTTTTTTTTTATCAATACAACAAATGTGCATTTTATATCAGTTTATACTTGTGTGTTTGTCTCTTTCTTATTTCGGAATAAAAAGAGTTGAAAGTCTATTAGTTTTTTTTTCCTTTTGTTTTGTTGAAAATAGTTTCCTGTTAGAAGACAGAACTGTTGACAGTGTGGGAGTACTTTTTGTTGGGAAAAATCTGGAACGTGTCAAGCTTGTAGAAACATTATTGTTTTTTGTTTCTGTTTCGGAATGCCAATGTGAATATTCTTCTTGAAGCTACTCGCCGGTCCTTTATAGGTGCGACGAATTTATAGATTTCCATTATTTGTTGCTGATGCAAAGGCGGCGTATATGGTTTTTTTTTTTATTTATAGTCTTTTTTTTTTTATTTAGCACTGTGTCTGTTCAGTTTAGGACGTGGATTCAAAGTGCGTACTAGGTATTTGAGAATTTCTGAGTGTTTCACTCTTTTTTGTTCCCTGGGATTGTGTGTTTTCCCCTTTTTTTTTTTCTCGGTCTCAGTGAGCGGCGATGTTATTATTTATTTCTTTTTAACAAATTTTGATTCCTGCAGAAAGCTCTCTGTGACACTTTTTTAAGTTGCACGAATAAGATCTAAGTAGTGTTTTGTTTAAAGATTTTTCTTACTGGGCATTTTTATATTCGAAGAGTTATGGAGAAGGAAACATAAAGGAAAGTAGAGATTGCTACCGAAATGTTTTTGCTAAATTTTGAGATATTGAAGAATCCGCTGATAAAAGTAAAGGTTGTTTTGTTTGTATATTTAGGAGAAAGGGATGGAAGATATTTTTGGAATAAAAATTTTTAATAATTATTAAAATTTAGAAAAAAATGTGTATTTCTGTTAATTTTACAGCACTTAATGCTATCCTTGACTACTACTTCGTTAGAAGCAGACATCGTCTAATGATTCAAACTTTAATAATTCAATCTTCTAATGATCAAAACTTCAATGACTCAATCGTCTCTTGATTTAAACTTTAATGAATCCATCATCTAATGATTCAAATTTAAGTATAAGTTTGAAACAAATATACGATTTATGTTGGTTTTCGTAACTAACAATTTTTCCTTTACTGAACTTTTGGTTTTCTTTTACTTTACTTTTATCACATACCTTATCCTCATACACCGTTCTCTTAAACCTTTGTCTTAAAATGACAAATGTGACAAATATAATTTTAAAATAATAAAACTTTCTTTTATGGCGTACACTAATTTTAATACAGAAAGAACATATCGTGCACTAAATTAATAAGGATTTGGAAACAAATGTGCTCTCTTCGTCTGCTGTTGATGTGACATGACTACAACAATGATGAAGGTCTCAGGTACAATACTGATATTTAAGCTAAGTAAATGCATGGTAATGCTAAATAGATTAATAGAAAAATGACAATTTAAATCACAAGGTTGAAGAAAATGTATTGCTTTTGGAAAATGGGTTTCTTAAAAATCTCATGTCAAATCCTGGTGCATTTAAAATTTCCAAATGAAGAAATTATTGTACATCTCAGTAAACAAGTAATAAAAAAAAAATTTTTTTTAAAGTCGATTCCTTCTTTTTTTCTTTATATTGCAGAAAGTCATTTATAAATAATTTTCATTAATTTTTTTAAGTTTATCTGGCGCCATGTATTTTAGATACATGCAACTTAAATTTGAAAAAAATCTTAAATTAATTAATTAAATTTAATTGTATTAATATTAGAAAAAAATGTATTAACATATCAGTGTCATCCACTACAAGTTAAAAAAAATGCGTTTAAACTTGAGTGGATTTTAAAAGTTATTTTATTAACGATTGGAAATTTGAACAAGATATGTATATACAGGATGAGTGGGAGCTAATAGAAGGAATTTAACAAAAAAACCTATCTTTCTCTTTAAGAAGATAATAGTTTCCCTATATATTTTTATAGTTTCACCAATTATATCAGATGTAAAACGTAGATAATGATAAATTATGCACAACCTCCGTACAGCCCGCGATTCGTCGTTGCTTTTCTTTCAACTAGACGCAACCTATTTCCTTTTTACCTCAAAAATATAACTGATAACTCTTCTGAAATATTTGATTTAATGAAAGATTAAAATTGAAGTAGAATCAAACTTTTATTTCAGTAAAAGGTAAACATATAGTAGAAAGATAATTTATATAATGTATTTTTTTATGTCAAGTTTGAGGACTAGAACAGTTGTCAACAACAGCTAAAATAAAATGCAGGATTGCCAAAAGAACACTCACACACACACACACACACACACATATATATATATATATATATATATAATATTTAACACACACACACATACACACACATATAAATATATATATATATGTGTGTGTGTGTTAAATATTTTCATGTCATGACATTTGTTTTTGTGTTTAGTCGCTACAAAGTTACAGTAAGTAACATGCGACCTTCACAAATATTCCTTATTTACAGGCATGTTCCCGTTTTAAGTAATTCCAATTTTTAAGTATTATTAAAGAGATTTAAATTATAAAAAAGTCTTCGCGTGTTTTAAACTATAAACACTGTATAAAAATACTTTAACAAATTTAATAACCAATTTGAATTGCATCAAAGTATCTAATCACTACATTAGAATATGAGCAACTTAGGAGAACACAATCTTCCCATGTCTTCACCGTAAACAAACAGCGATCTCGACTATTCCCGACACATCTCGCGTTATTACATTCTGCGGTCCTGAATAAATGTTTGAAATCAGTGCACTCATCCCCAGCGGCTATCGGGCAACGCAAACGTCATGGATGTCTTCAGGAATGGCCGTCGTAATTACTTATAGCCAGGGAATCGAAAACGCATTTCACGTGAATGCCATTCCACATCCAGGGCAACATCGAAGATGCCCGGTTTGGTAACTGTGTTATTTTGGTATTGTCATTAGTGCGCGCAGGTGCCCCGCGGAATCAACTTCATAGGTTTTGATTAAGTCGTGTTATAGGGTCAGCAGGGAATGGCTCGCTAATAAAGTGTTCCGTCTAGTGCCTGTCTAGGATTTAAGATGGCTTTATAATGTTAATGTGTCATCAATTTGTAATGTTAAAGATGAATTGATTGCTTTGTTAACATGTGTTTCTGTTTGAGTATGTAAGTAATTGAATGCATAATCTTTGATTTTAAATCATTAAAGTGAACATGTCTTTACAAATTAAATGGATATCCTATGTTTCGTGATAATTGATGAATAAGTTTTATGTATATTGAAAGTTGGCAGATGAAGTGACAGATTAATAAAATTGTATAAATATATAAATTTATAAAGATGAATTATAACGTGTGTTTCTGTAAAAGTTATGATTATAAGATACATTATGTTATGATTCTATATTTGATGTTTTATCCTATTGAAAGTTGGCAATATTTTTAATAAAATTGTATAAATATATAAAATTTACACAATTAACATATTAACTATAAGATACTTAAATTCTATATTTTATATATAGTATTTTTAAAATTAATCATATTAACTAACATTTTATAATATATATATATATAAAAAGTTATTAGAAAAACTTAGTAACTTTTACTAACATATTAGAAGGGATTTTTTATTAATTTTATATCCATAATTATATTATCAAAACAAGTTTTTTTTCCCCAATATTTTTTAATGTTTTTTGTAAACTACTTATAAGATAATAAAGATAAATTATATATACCACTTAGAAGAAAATATATTTGAAAATGAATCATTCATTTAAAAAGTATGAAGCATATTTTGATTATTAATTTTTTTCTAGCTCATTTAATAGGTTGAATACTGTAAATAAGTGATATTGTGAAAGTTTTGGTTTCTTTTAGTTAAATTAAATAATTGGCTAAAAGAACTTAATTTAGTTAAATCATATAAATAAGAAGTGGTTTAATTGTGCACAATTTTTGGGCAACGAAGAATATAAACATAGAAATAATCTTCCTTTTTTGTAAATTTTTTAATTAAAAAAAAAAAAATTCTTCAGCAAAAAACGTTACATCTAAATGAACAGATTTTATTTTGAAGTAGAAAATGCAACATCCAAATGTGTTGATTATTACAAATTTATACATAAATAAAATTAAAAGGATTATAGGTAAAAAATAACATTTAGAAACTTCTCCTGATTTTATAATATATACACAAAATCATATATATGGTACATAAAATCAAGAGTATTTTACAATCAACAGTATACTACAGAACTACAAGCCAGTTAAGAATCAAAGAATCAGTTTACTATATTGTTCAATCAAGAGTATAGTGCAGAAAATACTAAAGGCCTGTTAAATAAAAAATATACTATTGGCCTGTTAAATCAAACGTATACTATAGGCATGTTCTGACCTGTATTACATGCTTGTTACCTACTATATTAGCCAACAGGCCTGTACTACAGTAGGTAATTTGATATCAGAATGAAACTTTATTTTTCTTTCGTAGATGAGAAATTAATTAAATGCATTTAAATGGAGATATGCAAATTATCTTAAAAATTATATTTTTAACATAATGTAAAAACATAATTTCAGGAAAGAAAAGTAAACTTTGAAATAATAATAATTATATAAAAATAAATATTTATACAAGCATAAAAATGAGTTACTGGTTTTCAAGGTAATTTATGCTTTAAAATTCTGTCAAGGTATTTCCATTAAAATAGAAATGAGAAATGAAAATTTATGTTAGAAAACAAATATAAAATTATTCCTTTCTGATGCATTAAATGTATCAGTAATTGAAATAATTAAAAAAAAAAATATAGTTCAATTGTTTATCAACAAAATGCATCAACATCCTACTGATAAACAGAAATCTTACGATTAAGTGCTAACTGAAGGAAAAAATAATAAAACCATTACTTGTTAAAACAGTCTAGTAACAAAATAACACTCAGAAAAATCAGAGAGATAATTTTAAGAGTTAAAAAAATCTCAGCGTTAAACGTTTTTTTTTTTTTTTTCTGATTTTTTTTTTCGCTGTATTCTAAAGTTTTCTACCGAACTTTCTACTAAAAGTTCCAAGGCCATCAATTGTTACTCGTTAAATCTAGAAAGGATTCCAATAATTACCTTCATTACAGACGATGGACTGACATTTTTGGCAACAGTTTCGACACATTTTTACTAATTATCGAACGTCTTTTAATTAACCTGGGCAATACCTTGAATTTCTGAAGCGTCTATAGCATTTTCGAGCAAATAAAACTGACTCTTCTAAGGTGCAGCATTTACAACATCTTTTTTTTTCTTTCTTTTAAAATGTGTGTTAGTTAAGAAAAGGAACGTTGTTGGGTTTTTTTTTTCCCTAAAATTTCTTCAAACATAGTTTTTTTTTTTTTTTTTTTTCTAATGTAAATGTTAAAAATAGTAGACCGTTTGTTTTACAAAGAAAAAAAACTGCGATCAGTATATAATTATTCGCTTCAAAGATTCTTATTTACCCTTAAGCTAAAAATGAAACTTTTGGAAGGAAGATTACTGTTTCATTTTTAGAAGTAGTGTTTCTTTTCTTTCTTTTTTTCTTTCCTTTTTTACAAGGAGGGAATATCATCCTTGAATTTTTTTTAAATATTTCAAAAATGTTTTAACTTTTCATCTTTAGGGACGGCTATAAGTAAAAAAAAATTCTTACAAAATATTAAGTTACTAATTACGAGATATTTCTTGTAAAGCAAACATTTAAACTAAGAAAAATAAATTTGTAGAGAAAAAAAAATGATTTGAGGAAATGGTTTAAAAAAGAATAAAATGGAATAAAGAAATATGAAATTATTTAAAATTAAAAAGTTAAAGCAATGTTTAGAATAAAGGAAACGTTTCTTAGAAATTTTATAAAGCTTCTATTAGACGTTATTTATTATTTAAAAAGCTATATTAAGCTTGATAAATTCGAAAGAATGGAATAAAATTTAAAATTTCACACAAAATTTAAATAATTTATTTTATGCTAATAAAATTTTGTAATAACCGAAGATATTTAATATTACTTAATGATATGAGTGGTAAAATGATGTATTTGAAGTATGGCGTTATTGAAGTACATGGATGATTTTTTTCTATTTTATAATGCTAAATATTTCCCGGTACTCGTTATATAATCCCAATAATCAATAATGACAGGACTACAACAATGATGAAGGTCCTCGGGCTCAATGCTAATTATTAAGCTATGTAGATGCAGTGCATTTAATAGAAAAAAAAAATGCTAATTTAAATCATATGGTTGAAGAAGATGTATTGCTTTTGGAAATTGGGTTTCTTAAAAATCTCATGTCAAATGCTGGTGAATTTAAAATTGCCAAATGACGAAATCATTGTACATCTCAATAAAAGAAACCTATCTTTCTCTTTTTGAAGATTATATTTCCTGTCTATAATTTTAAAATTCCACCAATTATATCCTATCCTTCTCTTTATGAAGATTACATTTTCTCTTTATATTTTTGCAATTACACCAATTTATATCAGATGTAAAATGTTGGTGATGATAAATTATGCACAACCTTCGGACATCCCGCGATGCCTTTCTTACAGCTGAACTCAACATATTTCTTTTTTAACTAAATAATATATCTGATAACTCTTCAGACAGATTTGATTGAATTAAAAATTATATGAGAGCCTGCAATTCGTCGATGCTTTTTCTTGTAGCCGACCTCAACATATGTTTCATTTTTTTCTTGAAAATATAACTGATAAATCTTTTTCAAAGATTTGGTTTTAGTGAAAGATTAAAATTGAAGTATGACGAGGCTTTATTTCAGTAAAACGTAAACACATATTAGAAAAATTATTTATTTAATGTGTTTTTCTTATCTGCAGCTTGAAGACCAGAACAGTTGTCAATAACTGCTAAAGTAAAATGCAGGATTGCCAAAGAACACACCCACTCATATATATATATGTGTGGTCTTCTTCTTGAAGTCGTTGCACGTCTAGTATAGACCGAGAAGAAAAGGGATAGTTCTTCTCAATATGATTAAAAAGAAATTTGGATTTTATAACATCTTTTAAATTATGGAGGTCCTTTCTACTTAGATATCATGTTTTATTATCGTTATTCTACTATTATCTGGTTTTCCTCATTTTCAATACAAAATATTTAGCAATCTATTAATTTATAATCAAATAGATAAAAAAAAGGTAAGAGTGATAATTTTAAATTTAATTAATTATTAATTTGTTTAATGACTCATATACTTGAAGCATAGATATTTTTATATTAAAATATATGCATGGTAAATTTGATAAATCGAAATGCATATATCAGTAAAACATAAATAACAGATAAATTAATAGAAAGATGGCATTATTTAAAAACTTGAATAAGAAAAAACGATAAAAAGTTTTTAGAAACATTCGTTCTAAAACTAATTCCCTATATTTCGAATACTGAATTTAATCAAGTTGGAACATTAGTCAATTTTCATTATTTCAAAAGTATTTGATGCATATTAATTTTGATATGAAAAAAGGAAATAAGATCAAATAATTTAAAATTGCCTTTTTAACGCATTTTTATTAAAGCATGATTTTGAAATAAATTATTTGAGTTTTCTTCGAAAATAAAATAAAATTTAATAAGGGAAACAGAAAGTGGTATTAGGAGTTTCCCCTGCTTGAATATTCATTTTGATAATTTAATTTTTTGTTACTCTTTGGCGAATATTTTACTTCATTTAAATGAAAGCAGTTTCCTAAAATTCGATTTTGATTTTATTGAATAATATTTAGTGTATCCATTTAAATTAAATATTCTTGAAACGTAACATTTTACTTTTAAGTGCACTTCAATTTCATATTTCTTGCATTTTTTTTTCTAATTATTTAAAAGCAATTTTTTATTCTGAAAAAAAGTCATTTTTTGAAAAAGCTTTTATATTTGGATAAGTGTATAAATTTAATTTGTTTTTCGATGATATTTCACTTTAATTTTAATGTTGTTAATTAGTATCAATAAAATATGAAAATAAGTTTTTATTATTCTAATTTATTGACAGGATTTGTATTTATATTTATTACCTTAAATAAAAGTCATTTTTTAATAATGTAATTTTTTAGTAGTTTTTAATATTTTTCAAAATGTTAACCTAGAAATATATGATATCAAATAGAGTTATTTATTTTATTTTTAATTGAAATTGTAATAAATATTAAAAATGCAAATCAATTGAAGAAATTTTTTAATATTAATGACATTTTTAAAAAGGAATAGAAAATAATAAATGATGTCGTATTTTTGACAAATTTAATCTAATACAAAAAAGGGTTTTTTTTTTTTCAAATTATCGTTAAGATAAGGATTTGTAAGGTTATTAATTTATAAAATATTTCTTAACATTGCGGTGAATATAAATATTTATTTAATAATATGAAAAATGCGTAGAAAATTTAGAAATTTTATTGAATTCACAATGAATTTTATTGGATATTAAATGTACAAGAAACATTGCTCTAAAGAAACTGCAGTGAATAAAATTCATCACATACACTAAATGATAGAATTACAAAAAAATAAATATTCAGTTCATTTAAAAATAAAATACAAAATCACATAAAGCAATATTTCAGATACATTAATAGCAAATTATGTCAGAATACAGAATTTTTATATCTATATGATTTAATGCCATACGAAGTAGTAAATTACAATTCAGTCACTCAAAATATTATATTTCGTTATGTATTATTATGTAATGAATAGTTAATTGCTAGTTTGTAACTTGTTTATGTAATTGCTTGTTATTTAATTGGATATAGTTAATTAGTAATTGTTATATTTTTTGTTTATTTAGTTGTTTAATTATCTGATTTGCTGTGAAAATGATTTGATCATGTATAAATAAGTCAAATACTATATGCTCTAAAGAAAGTTAAAATTATCTTAGTTGGTTAAATTGTCGATGATAAAGTAAGTTCTTTTAAAATTGGATAAACTAGGAATATATATATATAGCTGTCTGCGACTTTATATTAAATCTGTGGATCCTTTCCCCATCATTCAATGAGTTCTTTGAAAAACTATAAATGGTTCTCATTGTAGAAATTGAAGTAGTGGAATTTCGGGTTATGAACAAATTACCTGCTTCTTACTCTAAATATTTGAAAAAAACTTTTTTTGAAATAGTAATTTTATTTGTAAATATAACAATAATAAAACATTCAATTATCAAACCATAGAAAAAATATCGGGTCGAACATGAATTATTGGTGAATTATACATGTAGCAATGTTATGTAGTACTTTTTAAATAAAACAAATGTAAGAAGTTTGTAAAGTATTATCTGTTAAGCCCCGATAATATATATATATATATATATATATATAGATATATTTGAATTTTTATAATTTTCCTTCAATTAATAACATAACTTCTTAGAAACTCCCTTTTCTAAAAGCAATTTCAAAGTCTCTAATCTGGTTTTTGTTAATATCCTCTCAACATACTTGTTCTATCCCCTTAAACAAATAATAAAATTCAAACCAGTTTGGGATTAAAAACTTATTTGACGGTACAAACTATTAAACTAACAATGTTGTCTATATCTACGACGCCAGTGCCTTAGCTAAACAAAAAAAGATTTTATGCACTTCTGTAAAACGAAATACGTGTTCTTATTTTTACTGCTCTGTCTTTTTTTAACAAATTATTTGTTTTGCTAATTTTTCTCTGTTCCAACATAGTTTTGAATTGAGAACCAAAACTATTCTTTGACAATAAAATGAATATTGGATTATAAATATCAATTTATGATATAAAATTTTTAGAAACAAAAAAAAATTGCAAAGATGTGCTTTTCTATGTTCGTAAAAAGAAAAAAATGAAAACCAAATTATTTTCCGTAACATAACAAGTTCTTCTGCTATATTAGTTTTGTATAGATTTTTGATTTGAATGGAATTTAAATTATTCTACTTCATTTGAATCATAGCTTCACATTGTTTGAAGAAAAAAATTTTGTTTACACTCTAAAACAATTTTTAAAAATTGCAACATTCTAGACATATTGGTTTCTTTTTCTGTCGTAGGACTGTTTTCCTTCATAGCTCAAGAATCTAAATCAATGGAAGACTTTTAGAAGAAAACGTCCTCAGGCTACGAAAAAATGACTTTTATGTAGGTCAGATCAGAAATCTAAAATTCGTCGTTTCGCTCTGCAGTAGAACTGATATTGGTTTGAAATTGATCTATATGAATCTTCCAATAGCCATGATACGTGTCGGCGGATTTAGTAGATAAAAAGGATATTGTTTTGACTATTCCAGCAGAAGTCACGAAAAAAATGAAATTTTCCTTGACTTAGAATGATCGGAACGTGACAGCGTTCGATTTTAGTTCTTTTGTGTGTGTGTACCATACTTCAATAGATGCATATCACGTTTTGATTAGATTTATACGCTGAAAAATTATCAGACCTGATTTTGCTTTTTATGGAGTACATGCGAAAGAAAAATGATGTTCAAATGAATGTTACATCTAAAATTGCTGAAGAAATTCTGAAAGTTTTGTCCGGCTGGTTGTCACACTACGCCTAAATTTGTTAGTGTGAACCTGGCAACGATGTCAATATTTTAATACAAAGAATATCCTTTTCTATTAACTTTTTCTTTCTAGCTTCAAAAATATGAAGTTATATTTGAAATATAAGTGACCAAAACGAATTGTTTCAAACTTTTGGAAATGAGTTTTGTTGTTTTTTATGCAATATGAGAAAAAGAATTTGGGTATTATTTATTTTTAGAAAGTAGATCACGATAAACAAGAAATTTCATTTACATTGTAAATGGTATCGTGGTTTATTTAAATTTACAAAAACCAATAAATTTTTTACAAGAATAATGTTATGTAATTGTGATTTTCATTTATGGTTAAAAAAAATTAAATATGTGTTATTACAGAGGAAAAATTATTAAAATTTAAAAGAAAAGAAAATTATTTATATGATCTTAAAAAATGAATAATTCAAAAAATTAATAAAAGCAAAAACATTTAGCTTATAATGAAAAGTAAAGTTAAGTGAGTTAAAATGAAATTATTTGAAAAATAATGTGGTTGAACATTTTTAGTGTTTTTCCTTATCAAAATGATAGAATCTAAATTTTTAGTAATAAAATATGTTTGTTCATTATTATTACAAAAACATTAATTAGCAATAATAAAAATATAATTTTGTTTTACTAAATATATCAGATTCACTATTACATTTTATTTTTTATATTATTTAAATTAGTAAAATATTTAAAACATAATTTTGCATGAAATTGTGTATTATGCATGTTTAAATTCAACTTAAATATAAATAATATGATTGGAAAAAATTAATTGTGAATCATGTGCGTGTATCTTAATTTATTTCTGATTTCGCTTACTCAAGATATAATGAGATTATTTTTTGTAAATGAATAACTGTAACTTTATTTGTGAATAGAAAATTTTTACTCGTATTACAATGTTTATGCAAAGTTAATAAATATATTTAAACCAGAAAAGCTTTCAAAAATTATTACATTTTATCGACAGAATATTTTAACTCTTTAAAAATAGAATCTTCTATTTTTTTATTATTACTAATATTTCTTTTCAAAATTTTCTATCTAAACATATATATAAATATATGTCAGTTATACAAAATAATATTTATATCGTTGAAATATTTATTTTCACAATTTTTTATTGGAAAATTAAAAAAAAAAACAATTGTGAGAATTTGATGCATAATTACAAGTTTAAACTACTTAGCTTCTATTTATATATTTTGCAATACATGAAGCGTATCAATTTTTTTTTTAAATTTCAAACTTAAAAACTAATTTTTTTGATTAAAAAACAATGATTTACCACACTAATTATATTATTATCATTAAAAACTAATTTATATTTGCGAATGTATTTTTAAAACTTTTTTTTTAAAACATACATAAGAGCTACAGCTAATTCACAAAAAGGCAATTCATTATTTCAATGTATTTTATATTCTTATTTTTATTTCTTTTAAATTTGCATTTACTAACAAAACTAATTAATGAAATTTTATTTTGATTACTGATTAGATTTTTAATATAACCCCTTTTAAATTTGAAAATGCAAAAAATTGAAATATTCAGATAAGAATTTTTTATTTCATGTACTACAGACTTTTCTAAATTTATTTTTCAATGCAGTTTTTTAATAACCCTTATTTTGATTATACATGTAAATGAATATTTAGAAAATAACAGTAATTAAATTACAATGTTAGATAGCAATTTCATTACTGTTAGTTACTATATTATTATTGTAATCTCCTTACTATAATCATTATTGTAATTTCATTACCGTTGCGTATTATAATTACGTTACTGTTATTTACTATATTATTATTGTAATCTCATTACTGTAATCATTATTGTAATTTCATTACCGTTGCATATTATAATTTTATTACAATATGTTAGATATAATTAGATTACAATATGTTTCAGTTTTAAATTTTAAATTTTAAAGTTTAGCTAAAAAATTATTGTCACGAGAAAAACATTTTTTTTTTTGTTAGTTTTTTTAGCCTCAAGAAGAAATAATACAACAGAAATTTTACAAACAAAATTTTCCTCATTATCATAATCATAATAACAAACATTGATTTTAAAATTATATTGCTGTATCATTAAAAAAATCTAATTTTTTAAATAAGAAACAAACATATTCTAAAAAGTATACATTTATGTTTATTTAATTTATGTAGTTTATTTTTGCTTAAACTACATAAATATATAAATGCATATATAGTGATTTTTTTATAACCAGATGTTTCTTAATATACTAATTTTATAAAATATTGAAAGATAAAGCAGATATAATTAGTATATTAAGATTAATGTAAATATCACTAAGTGTATAGGCAATTAATAATATCTACATTTAATGCACTAACTAAACTTTTATACACTTTTGAAGATAACGTGTATTTAAAAGCTACAAGAAAATTTTCGATGTAAATGAAAGCTTTTTAATGGTTATTTCAATAAAAAGATAACTTCACTAAATCTCTCACAAACTATGGCCGTTAAATTATCAAATATGTCACCATGTTGTTGGTATTTTAACATTCCTTACATAATATAGAACACGCATGAATATAATTTAACTTACATAATATAGAACATACATACAAAATATAGAATACATAACAATCCCTTACATAATATTGAACATAATTCAGATGACTAAAATGTATTTTTTTTTTTCTCTTTTTACAAAATATCAAACTCAATACAAAATTCCATCTACTAATTATAATTTAATAAAAATTAATCATTTATTTTTTAGTAATTGTTTAAAAAAAAATAATAGCAATGTTAGATAATCAGTGCAAAGTGATGCAATGCATTGACTTTTAAATTTGATAGTTTGGCTAATACAATAGATTATACATTATACTTAGTTTAATACAAGTACTACATTATACATTATACTTAGCTTAATACAAATAATACGTAGTATTAAATATATTAAACAGCATTTAAAATATATTTCTGATTCCATTTATACATATACATAATGATGATTGCCTTAATAATAATGTGTGTTTTTTGTTTTAGTATTATAAAAAATGTGATTACTTCCTTCTTTCAGCTTTTGTACAAATATATTCTGTTTCATAAGCTTTTATTTCATAGAAAAAGATCTATGCCGAAGTTTATTAATTTATGCATCAGTTGCACAAAAAACCTTTACTCAATGCGAATATAGTTCTGACCACCAGTATCTCAATCGCAATTTACT
>BPLR01018171.1:0-30405 GCA_021605095.1 Caerostris extrusa | reverse complement strand
AATAGTGAAAATTAAAATTTAAATAAATGTCTTATATAAATTTACTAAATAAAGCAATAATTTTGTTTAACTTAAGAATTCACATGAATTTTTCCAACTTCAGTCTATTGTTAGCATTAATTTTTAAGAAATTAAATTTGTTAGTTTAGTAAATTAAATTGAAAACTAATACTGTAAATTTTCAACATATTTTTTACATTTCTAATTTAGGAAATGAATTGAAAATTAATGCTGTGAATTTTCAATCTTAAATTTTTTACTGTGTTAGTTTAGGAAATGAATTGAAAATTTTCAACATATTACTTACAGTGTTAGCTTAAGAAATAAATTGAAAACTAATACAGTAATTTTCCAGCCTAACATTTTTTACGTTGTTAGTTTAGAAGATGAATTGAAAACTAATACTGTAAATTTTCTACCTAATATTTTTACAATAACTTAACTAATAGCACTAGTCAGCTTTTATGACCACAGCCATCAATAGAATCATAATCTGATCTGATCTTCATTTTGGCTGACGTTTTCTAATGAATTAATTAATTCAGAAGAAAAATTGAACTTCTAAATGTTTTTCACGTCCCAATTTTTGCTGGGACATACATATATACATCCATCTCTTTAATATATTTGCATTCAAAATTTCAAGAAAATACCTATGCTTTAATATTACGACGATTTTTTAAATGTTCCATCACAGTTCTATATTTTTCGTATTTATAAACATAATTTCATTTATAGCAACACTTATTAAAGATTTAAAATGGAAATTATAATTTTTAATATTTTGATTTCGCTATACAAGTTTGTTATTATTATGACGATATTCAAATAACTACGTTCGTTGTTGCTGTGTGAGTGCATCCTCAGTGTCCGGCAGCTTGGGACGGACACTCTATGAGTAATCTACTGTGGATGGACGGAAGGGTCAGTTATTGTTGTGATGGAGCACCCGTAGGTAAAAGTCTGACTTCGCTCCGTGTCGCTGAAGAAGGAGAACGGTGCCTTCAGAGAACTCTGAGGAGCAACAACCCTCATTTGCGTATCATATGGGTACGCAAAAACTCCCACGAGGTAGTCTGACTAATGAGGCAAATGTTGAACATGACAAACGCCATCGAGTCTTCCCTTGAAACAGTGTTTACAACAATGCCGCCAGTGGATTAAACCTCAGCCTTAATTTTCACTAGTAACGGACGTTGCTACTGAAACACGAGTCGAGCTACTTGAAAGTTCACTGGACCAGAAAAGTTCAGTATTATTTCTAAGAAATCTTCCCCTTAGAATAATTCCTTTCCGACATCTTTCCTTGATTCGTCATGTTTAAAAATAGTGTATTAATAATATTCGATTAAAAGTATATTTTGTTTTTGAATTTAAAAAAAAAGATTTATCGTTATGATCTATTAATTAACCATTTGGCATTAAATATAGATATTATTAAATCGATTTATAAAAAAAAAATTGAATTAATTCCGTCATAAATGTATAAAAATATATAATAATTTTAAATCTATAAATTGTAATAGCACTCACAATAATTTTTCGTTATAATGAAAAATTGTGAAATTAATTCAGATTCTACAATGATAATCCCTACACGAAATACAGGCCGAAGTGACCTGACGAATAGAGAGCTGAGTTTTGAAATTCATGAAGTGAGTTTGAAAGAAATCCTACGAACAAACCTAACCTCTTATAATTCACCATGACACCGATTAGTGATGAAGAACACTTTTAGGATAACTGCCACACATTTGTGTGCCTTATAGGAAAAAACTCAGAAAATTCCCACCAGACAGATTAACTATTAATGCGAAACGCTTTTACACATTTTGTCATAATCGCCATTGACTCTCCTGGTTTTTGAAAGTTGTGATTACAACAATGCCGGCAGCGAATTCGAGCATCTGTCCTCCTGCACGCTAGCTGAGCGCAGGTTGCCACAAGTCGGTTTGGTCTGAACTTAATGTAGTGTTTATGCCAAATATGTGCACATTATTTCCAGAAGTCAACTTTATGTCAGGCGAGATGAAAGAAGAGAGGAAAGTGGTGGTAAAATGGGGGGTGCAATATAGCCTCTTTCTCTCTGGATAACGCTGAATTTGATACATATCTGGTGTTATTATGCCAAACCCCATAACTCAGAAAGCGTCCAACATTAACAACTTACACCATCATCATCATCAATAGAATTCAACGCTTTTCTTTGAAGAGATTCCTATATATTCTCTCTGTGTGACAATGGCCTTCCAATTCTTAACCTTTAATACAGCAAAATCTTTTCAACTGCGTCTATACATCGCAACTTCGGTCATCCTCTTCCTCTTTGCCTCTGTGGTTTTACCAAAAAAAAAAGTCTTTTACTGGGTTTAAATCATTCATTCTAAATACATAAGCAGCCCAGTTTAATCTTTTGATGTTATTTTTTATAATATCTGAGTTTTATAGCATTTATAAATTTCTGCGTTGTACCGTCTTCCCAACAATCACTCTCCCTAACACCTCTAAGAATAGTTTTCATGACCATAGTTCATAACCATAGATCAAAATATATCTAATAAGGGTTTTATGAAACAAGAATTTAGTTTTTCTGCATATGAACTGTGGTTTAAACAGATTTCTTAATCCACAACTACATAAGATATAAAAATTTAAATTTTTTCATTATTTTAAAAAATTCAAGCAGTTGGCTTTCAAATGCAAAAGATCAAAAATTTAAATTCTTCAAAAATAAATAGTACATAAGATATAAAATTAAAATTTTTTCATTATTTTAAAAATTTCAAACAGTTGGCTTTCAAATGCAAAAGATCAAAAATTTAAATTCTTAAAAATAAATAGTACTGCATAGAGACTTAAAGAACTAAAAAAAGAGAATAATAAATATTTTACAACTTTCACACAATAAATAGCAACGTGCGTAGCAAATTTATTTTAAAAAGATTTAATTTCACAAATATGAAAGCTGAGACTAAAATTTTAAATGCAAAATATATTTTTTATTCTTGGTACATTTACGTAACAGACGTCATCAAGATCAAAAGGACTATAATTAATCCCATGAATTTTTCATTCGGTAATATTTTAAGATCACAAAAGTACACTTTTATACATTATAATGAAGGTACCATTAGCTTTGTATTCAATCTCATAATCATTCTTCTTTTATCCTAACAGTCAAAATCAGTTCATTATATAACTGAAAAAATTGTGTTTGTGACATAAGCTAAAAAGTATTTTAACAAAATAAGGAAACGTAAATTTTCTAAATTAGTTAAAGTAAAAGGAATAAAATCTTGTGAAGGATAGCAATAATATGGGATAAAAAATAAAGTAAGATGGGATAAAAGTTTGTAAAATAATAAAACCTTGAAAAATTGTTAGTTATCTTAATTTCCTCATCGAAGCTTAATTTTGAATTTTATTACAATAAAAATAAGCCAAACAATAAATGTCTAAGTGATATAAGACTTGCAATAAATGTCTAAGTAATATAAACCTTGCAATAAATGTCTAGAAATATATACCATACAATGTCGGGAAATATAAGCAGTACAATAAATATCTGAAATATAAGCCATACAATGTCTGGAAATATAAGCCATACAATAAATGTCTGGAAATATAAGCCATACAATAAATGTCTGGAAATATAAGCCATACAATAAATGTTTTTAAATATAAGCCATACAATAAATGTTTTTAAATATAAGCCATACAATGTCTGGAAATATAAACCATACAATAAATGTCTGGAAATATAAGTCATGCAATAAATGTCTGGAAATATAAGCAATACAATAAATGCCTGAAAATATAAGTTATGAAACGAAATATTTATTTATCTTTCTAATACTAAATTTTTGCTCATAATTATTTGCTTTAATTATTCTAAAAATTTAACCAATTTAATATTAAAAATTATCAGCAGTGTTAAATAAAATTAAAATTGTCACTAAAAACTTGAATTCAATTTTTACTAAAACTTTTAGTTAATTACTGATAAAAAATATTATTTTGTTCCTGTATAATAATAAATGACCACAAGAGACACCTTGAAAGATAATAAATAAATAAAAGACTACACTCAATACATATAAATTAAAAATCGATACTAAAATTAGTTTATTTTGATAAATGATTCAATAACTCCTATCGAAATGCATGTGTATGAAATTATTATTTAATTTCATTAAAAGTTTATTTTAAAACGCGTTGCAAAATTCAATGCATTTTCTTTGAAAATAAATCAATTAAGTTTTCGAATATTGAAAATTTACTTAAATTAAAGTGTCCAGTACATAAAACACATTTATTTCTGATAATTTATGTTAGTTTTCTTTGAAAATCAGAGAAAAAAGAAGAAATTTATTTCAGAGAGTTTCATAAGATCTAGTAGTAGAAAAGGTATTTCATTCTTTGATCTCGATTTGGAATAATTAACATAAAAATGCAATGCTTAATTAGTTTAGTTTCTTGATTATAAGTGACTTTATTTTTCCAACACTTGACATTCACAAAGGAAAACTTTTTTTTCTTTTTTGGAAAGAGAAAACTCTTTTCAGTTCATTCAGTTCATTCATTTTTTTTATTTGAAATCGGAATTTCTATGATAAGATGCATAAAATTAAATTAATGTAGAAGTTTTCATCAAATGCTGCAATTTTCTTTTTCAAATTGAATGTTTGCTAAGATTTCTGAATTGCACCTAGATTAAAAAGTTTGACCTAAATATAATATTTTTGTCTTTCATTTATTGACAACAATTTTTTTTTTGTTTCTGTAGTTTATTGTTAAATTGCAGAAAAAATAGTTGTTTTTATTTATTAATTTTTGATTAATTTGTACTGGATGATTCTTTTGAAAGACAAGCCATTGTTATTAGATTGTCATAAACAAACGTTGTTATTAGTAAACATGTTATCTCTCTTTATATATCCGTGTTTGTCACTATCTACCAAAAATTTTGACGAAATTTGTGTGTGTGTGTTTGAGTGGGTGTCTGGATGGTTTAGATTCACAATTGGACCCGGTCTGTGGCACTGCGATCAGATTCCAGGATTTTTTTATTTTTTATTTTCAGGGCACATTACGTCTGCCGGGCTCTCTAGTCTATACGTATAAGCTATCCAAAATATAATATAATGAAGGAAATATTTAATGACTTTCAATTTTACATGTTACATCAAGTTATGCAAAGGACATTGAACTGATGAGTAGTGCAACATATATCAATTTATATGCCATAGTAATGGCACTTGTAAGTAGTACCAAAAGATATAGCAAATAGCCTATTGAAAATATTGAATTAGTATTGTTTAATATTCTCCTACTTAGGAACCGTAATTATGCTTTATCGAAAAACAGCAGTCTTACGATCACATAATATATAAATTTGAGATTATCCTTCTTCAAAATCATATTGCCCTTTATTTGAGTCGAGAAATATAACCACAATTATTCGAAGACGAAATTAGCAATGCGAAAAAGAAATGAACATCTTAAATGCCGAACCCATGTAGTGGTCTCTTCGCACTATCGACCAATACGATCTATATATCTTGTAAGCATAACAATTATAAATGGTGATTTAGTATCAAAACCATTTTCTTTCAAGAATTCAGTAGCCTTTACAACAACCTGGATCATTAGACTGTAGCAAGGAGAATTTTCCTCACTTTGTGTTTTGGACGATTTCCTTTCATTCTACAACTTCAAGTGTGAGTGAAAGAAATGTGCTTGGAAAGCCCGTACATGGACAAACAAATGGAACATTATAATCTTTTCTGGTGAATCTCCATTCTGCCAGAAGCACTATGACATTCATATTCGTGTCTGACTTCGACGTAGATACAAACTGCATGACATGTTAAGCATCGCCATATTGATCTGTGAATTAGCGTTAGGGTAGGGTTCTCGTTTTAAATATTAGAGAGTTTTTGCATTTTTTATCGTCCGATATTTTTTTTTCTTTCTAGCGCGCATGCTCATAGGAATAGTGCAGTATTACAGATATGCATGCGCAAAAGGTACAATGTTTCCTATGAGCATGCGCGCCAGGAAGAAAAATATCGGATGATAAAAATATTATGCAAAAACTCTCTATTACTTCTATACTCATCTAGTAAAGAATGCCGGTATCGTTGACAGCCGCCAATACATTAAAAAAGCCACCAATAATATTGTGCTCCATTGTCTTCAAGGCTTGGCTGATGGAAATTTGTCAAGGGTAGTCGCATTCGTTATCCTTTTCGCAGAACTCCACGATTCCTGAATATGCAAGCTCCATTATATCCATGACTTGTTCATTTATAATATTCATGTCGATGATCGTCCAACAACTGGAGCACTTTTTTTCAGACACTTGCGGCTATGACACTAGGTATAATGTTCATAAGGAAGCACAAAGAATTGACATACCATGAACAAATGTCCAATCTCTTTACAGTCAATGCTGAAATGTTAGTTAAAAGTTATTGCAGCTTATAGTGGCAATCCAAAAATTTATTGCTACGCTTTCACCAGTAGGAGACTGTAATTTCAACATCTTACGGATTTAGATAATTTGGATTCTATGATTTTTTATTGATCCAGTTTTATATTTTAGGGCCATTTTTTATTCTTAAATTCTATTTATATTTTTTTATTTTCTTACACATTGAGCAATCATAAACAGAAATAATAAGTTAAATAATTTACTCATAAAATTGTTCTGATGTTACAAAAACCTTTTTCATTAATTAATTATTGGTTCAAACCATCAATTATAAGTTTTTGTTGTTGCTCGGCAACTTTTAAAAATTACTTTTTTGGTGCGATATTTTGTTGCATGTTCATAAAATAGTACTAATTTTATCTTTATTCTTATACTTATACATTATGTGATGATGACAGTCTTTTTTTTTTTTTACAAATATATTTTCTGAGATTTTAAGATTATTCAGTAATTTCATTATAAAACTCTGGTAAAACTTTAAAAAATAATTTCAATATCGTAACAATAAACATATTATAAAGTAAAATTTTGCAATTCTTATTGTTTTTAAAAATATTTCTTATAGTAGCTATTAAAAAAATCACTAAAAATGTCTTTTGTGCGACCTTTTGTTGTGCCTTTTTTTTTTTTTTTTTTTTTTTTTTTTTTTTTTTTTTGAAGTAAAAATATATCTAAGGAAATCTGAAAATTTCACAAATAAAGTTTTTTAATAATGCAAGAAATAATCATAGTAAACCTCGTCATGCCAATGATCATATTATATATTTTATAACACTCAAGATTAAGCTGGAAAAAACTCAAAGAATTTCACGAAGAAATAGTGGAAAAAAGGATTGCTGGAAAATTTTTTTTGCGTTTAACAAAAGAACAATTACTTTCTATTAAAAAAAATCTCTCGACTATTTAAGTAATTCTATGCTATAAATTAATTAAACATAATTATTGAAAATTAAAAAACAGTTAATATTTGTGAATGTAAGAAAAATATTAATATTTGTAATAGTCTAATAAAACTGTAAATAAGTGATAACCAAGAAAATAAGAACATCAGCTTATGTGCAAATTGCAGTACTAAACAATAAATTTAAAAGTTGTATTTTTTTTTTTTTTTTTTTGTAAAAGAAAACTTTTTACTACATTCAGCAGTTTAGGAAAATATTAATTTTTATAAATGTATCTAGTAATCGGTAGTATTATAAATATATCTCATCATCATCATAATCATTGGCCCAACAGCCCTATAATGGTCTCAGGGCACCTGCTCACAGGCATTTTTCTAGACAGTAGATGTTTTCTTTTTTTTTAGGGTTGTCAACCCTTCTCACAACTCTCTACAGTCAAATGAGTCTGGGATCTACGGTTGAAAGTGGATTCCGAACCATTACAAACATCCATGGCGCAGAGCTCTAGTCGCTCGCCCATCAGGCTCTATAAATATATTTAATATACCAAATAATTCATTCTTCTAGATATAAGGTATTTTTTAAAAAAAATTTGCAGATATTTTTTGTATATAAGTAAATTGATGCAAAAATTTTGTGACACGTCTTGTAAATTATTTTATATGTATCTGAATTACTAAGATATTACAATGTTTTATAGAATAAATAATAATTATTACAATTTAATTTCTGTAGATTTCATTTTTATTATTATATGCTGTTAATAAAAATTTAAAAAAAAAAAAAAAAACAACAAGTACAAAGCTTCCTAGAATAAAGAAAATTTTGTAATCACATGCATCTTTAAGAAGTAAAGATAATGGAGAGTTATTAATTAAAACTAATTGATTAAACTAAACAAATTGGATAGAAGTTAATTTTTTTCTTTTTAAAAGGAGAAAATTATATTTTTGATTTTCTGAATTTTGAAATTTGAAAGTATATTAAAAAAATTTAGTTCTTACTAATGCTGGCAAGGTTAATAAAAAGCTTAAAGGCATTTTTAATTTTGGTTAATGACCTGTGATTCATGGGATATAATATATTTTTATAATACATTTAGAAAACACAAAAATATATTATACAAGAATTTTTATAATATATTTAGTTTTGAAATATTAAAAAAAAAAAAAAAAAAAAAAAAAAAAAAAAATAGCAGTTAGAAAATTCGTTTCAAACATTTTGTTCTTACGTGATTATTTAAATCAGAGCGATAAATTTAACTAACATATTCTCTACTTGATAGAATTATTGATATTTTATTGAAGGTACAATATATTATTGTTACATTTTTGTGACACAATATAAATATATTATAAATTGATGAACCACTCTGGACTTATAAAATTTATAAAGAGATTAATAATTTATCATGTTTATGTGTAGCTTTTATTCCTGAAAACGCACCAAAACTGAATCAAGTGTTCATGTGTAAAAAAATAGAATTACCTTTTAATGTATATCTGTGTGAAATAGTAAATACCATTGGAAAATATAAATATTTTCAATAGTTTGTAGAGGCTTGCATTGTCTTGTTCTTGTCTGCAGCTCTAGTGCAGCCTGCAAAATTGTGTATTAAAAGTTAAAATGTTCCTATAACCTTTGTATTTATGAAACAAAACATTAATTCTAATTTGTTATCGAAGATTTTATGCAAATCATCTTGAATTAGGAACATTTGTATACCATTCAGAATATTGGGAATTATTGATGCAATTCTTGATGAAGGTTTTATCAGCAGAATATTTTGATAATTATTTGTTACATTTTATATAATTATTTTGATGCTCTTCTGATAATGTGAAAAACGTTGAAAATTTAAATGTCATTTATGTATCTAACAAATTTTTAACACAATTTACTACAGATGATATATATTACTTAATAAATTCTTTTTTTATTCGATTATAATGGATACATTTTTCTTAATTTTATAATACTTTGAACATTCGAAAAGTTCAAGTTATTATTATTTTTAAACTAGTTTTTAGTTTTACTTTTTTTTTTAAAATTAATATGAATGGTGTGATTCTGAAATAAATAAACTGTTCAGTTAAATACTTAACTGTAATCTCAACTGGATGCGGTTTTTGATATTTTGAATTTATGTAAGTAATTTAAAAGTTAAAAAGAAATACAACTTTAAGGAATATTTTTGACATTTTTCCGAAGTTATTATTTAGTCCTACTTTAAATTTGTATACTAAATTAAAAATGGTAAGCAAAATTATTTTATGAATTATCAATGCAATATTTGCTTCTATTCAAATGTTACATGCAGTTTCGAAAATTAATTCTACATTTTTACTTTGTATTTTAGCTTCCTTTGTCATTATTAAGAACAGCACAGAATCATCCTATGGTGAGTACATTTCGTTCTATCGAAATTACTTATTTGAATTGTCGAATTGTAGAAGAATGCATTTACTGCTGTTCATTAAATCATAACAAATTAGTATTGTAATTAAAATGGCAATCAAACAGGAGAGAAATGTTTTTATAATTAATATAAGGCTTACTTATGTCATTTTGATAATGTATATATATATATAATCAAACAGACATATTCATATGCTTATATCATCAGTTGTAATTTTTTATTATTATTATTGTGTCTTATGCATATATTTTTTATGTACTTTGCTTAGAAAGTGGAATGTTAGTTGTGAGGGGGTTTCCTATAAGTAGTTATGAAAAATATACAATAACGTTTGAAATGTTTTGTTAGAATATATTTCAACTGATTTTACATTTCAAGATATGAAATCTTTCTTAAGAGTTTCTGAAGTCAACCTTTGTAGCTTTCTCTGTGGCTTTTAAATAAAAATTGTGTTAAGTTTCTACTTTATTGCATGATTTATAAATGTATTAAAACATTACATATTTTTTGCAACATCCTACATTATTTTTTATAGTATGGAAAGATGTGCCAATTATCTTATTTTTAAAAATCATATTTGTGTTATATAGATATACATAATTCATTTACATAAATAGTATACAGAATATACTTTGTTATTGCTCCAAATTCTTACCATTATTTAATAAAAAGGTACATGCAAACTGAATTAATTAGAACTCCCGTTAGATCATGGTCAAAACCTATAAACAAAATCCTATCTTAATAAATAAGTCAAGAAGGACAAGGCCTAGAATAACCCATTGGAATCAGATCTAGAAATATATTTAAATTATAGCTTCAAGGTACTCTTTATATGAATTCTTGCAATTTAGCCTACTCTTTTGTTACTATGAGAAAGTGAGATTGCCTTCAAATATTTTAATTTCATTATTGATGTAAAATTTTTCTTGTCTTTTTTTGTAAAGAATTCATTCTTTCTATCTTGCTTTACTGAGTATTAGTCACTGAACTTGATGTATTGGAAACAAAAGTCATTGCTGCAAATTAGAAATGCATCTTTTATATAAAGAACTATATTCTTATTAACTATTCTTATTAGTATTTTATTTCCTCAAAGAATTATGGATGTTGTATGAATTCATGTATATTTATAGATAGCTACTGAAATCATAATTGAATAGTACATAGTAGGCTTGTTTTAATATAAAATCTAGTTGACAAAAAAAAAAAAGCGGTTAATTTTAATGCTAGTACTCGAATTCATCATTAGATGGCATCATGGGTAGTATTATTTATATTTAAAGGATTTCACTGCCACAATAACATCATTGTATATGCTGATGGATCGTCCAATTCAACATTTTGTAACAGGGATGCCGGAGCTGTTTTGCTACTTCCTGATGGGCAAGGATTTGAAATTGCTTTCAGTGCTGGAAAAATTACATGAAACTTGGTGCCATTCAAATGGCACTTGCGGTCTATTTGATGCTTCTATCGCAACAAATGAATAGAATTACTATTTTCACTGACTCAAGGTCTGGATTCATAATAAAGATTTTTCAAGTATGATCTTGAAAAATCTTATTACATTATATCTCTTTTTTTAGAACAAATCTACTGTTTTCACAGAATATGTATCCTGGTCATGTGAATTTCAAATGTAATGAAATTAGAATCAAAGAATAGATTGATATAGACTGGCATTCTGATATAGCTTTGGCAAAGAATGCCAGAAGTTTATATCAGAATGCCATTCCTACTCTCTTGCATGCAAATACTTTGGCAAAATCTAAACTTATAATTCCTTCTAAGATTGAAACTAAATACCAAATTACAGAAATAATTGTTGATAGAAAAACAGCAGCTACTCTCGCATGATTAAAGATAAAATACCATAAAAATTTCTACCGATGGCATTAAAAATACCAAAAGTGTGGCAACTGTCCTGATGTCGGTTTACTCCTCATCATGATTGCCAGCTTTTGCAGCACCATACATTATTTGAATCATCCCTCAGAAAAGGATTTATACCCTGAGTGACAATCAATATAGCCAATATTATTCGAGAGCACCACAATATTTGATTTTCTTATACTCTTCATGGAATACAACAACAACAACAAAAGGATTTCTTCTGGAAAAAAGGCATTAATATTAGTCTTTAATTTTAATAATGCTCCCCAGTATGATTCTAGATGGCATTAGGTAGTGGCGTTAATTTTAACTGGTTTAAATTCAGCTCTTAAAAATGATGCATTGATAAAAATCGGTAATTTTAATAGCTTTTTTACAGCTTCAATTCTATGTAGTATTAATTTTAATGCAGTTAAATTCAGTGTTAGGAGAGGAAGGCATGGATATTAGCATATGACCCAGAGTTACGTTAATTTTAATTACAGTTAAATTTAACATTTTAATCACTTTATAATTATTATTTATATTTATTTATTATTAAAATATTTTGTTTTTTATTTTTTGAATTGCTTTTTCAATGTGAATGAAATTTAAAATTACTTTATTTAATAATGATCCTCTTGTTAAAATTTAAAGCTAATGTAATGGGAGAAATATTAACAGGCAAATATTTGTAGTGGTATTTAGTTGTTTTGAACAAAATAAAAAATAAAAATTATATGAAATTATTTTTGGATCAAAAAAATTTTCATGTCAAACCATTTAGGTAAATAAATTTTACTTAATATTCAAATTTCTTTTGAACAATTATGTTTAAAAAATAGTTATATGATTAATTTATCATTATTTGAATGCTTTATAGGTGTTTTCTTAATAAAAAGATAATTATATTTTTAATAATAACACAATCAGTTAGTCAAGATAAAAAAAATCAGTCTTAGTAAATGTATTTTATACCAATAATAATTTGATTCAAAGCTTATGCTTTTATATGTTTGAAATCAAATATTTATGTTCATCATATTTATGTATTTTATTTCTACACAAAATATGAACTTTGTATAGTTAAAAAAAATTCTATCAATTGTGATAAATTTAGCTTCTGCTTTCTGGAAAAATAGAAAATTTCGAGCATTTCTTTCTTATGTACTAATTCCAAATTTGCATTAAATATAATTGGTTATATATATATATATATATATATATATACACTGAAGTGACAAAAGTCATGGGATAGCAATATGCAAATTTTCAGATGGCAGTAGCATCGCGTAGAACAGGTATAAATGCGCAGTGCTTTCGCAGAGCTTTCATTTCTGTTCAAGTTATTCATGTGAAGAGATTTTGACGTGATGATGACCGCACGACGGGGAATTAACAGACTTTGAACGCGGAATGTTAGTTGGAGCTAGACGCATGGGTCATGCCATTTCGGAAATCGTTAGGGAATTCAACATTCCCAGATCCACTGTGTCAAGAGTGTGCCGAGAGTATGACATTTCAGGCATAACATCCCACCATGGACAGCGCAGTGGTCGACCGCCTGCACTTAACGACCGAGACCGGCGACGTCTGCAAAGAGTCGTAAATTCTAACAGACAAGCAACACTGCGTCAAATAACCGCAGAAATCAATGTGGGACGTACAAGGGACCTGTCTGTTAGAACTGTGCTGAGAAATTTGGCTTTCTTGGGCTATTTCAGCAGAAGACCGACTCGAATGCCTTTACTGACAGAACGACATCACTTGTAGCGACTCTCGTGGGCACGTGAGCATATCGGTTGGTCCCTAGATGAATGGAAAACCGTGGCCTGGTCCGATGAGTCACGATTTCAGTTGGTAAGAGCTGATGGTAGGGTTCGAGTGTGGCGCAGACCCCACGAAGCCATGGACCCAAACTGTCAGCAAGGCACTGTTCAAGCTGGTGGTGGCTCCGTAATGGTGTAGCTGTTTTTTCATGGCATGGACTTGGACCTCTGGTGGGACTGGACCGAACATTGACTGGAAATGCTTATGTTCAGCTACTTGGAGATCACTTGCAGCCATTCATGGACTTCATGTACCCCAACAACAATGGGATTTTTATGGATGACAATGCGCCATGTCACCGGGCCACAACTGTTCGCAATTGGTTTGAAGAACATTCTGGACAATTCCAACAAATGATCTGGCCACCTAGATCGCCCAACATGAATCCCATCGAGCATTTATGGGACATCATCGAGAGGTCTGTTCGTGCCCAAAATCCTGCACCATCAACGCTTTCACAATTATGGATGTCTATCGAGACAGCATGGCCCAATATTCCTGCAGAAGACTTCCAACGACTTGTTGAGTCCATGCCACGTCGAGTTGTTGCACTTCGCCGGGCGAAAGGAGGGCCGACACGATATTAAGAGGTATCCCATGACTTTTGTCACTTCAGTGTATATAATAAAAATATATAAACTCAAATCTGTGATAAATAATTTCTGCATGGAGCATTCAATATAAAAGGATAATTAAGACTATTTGATAACTTCCTCTACTTAAGTAAGGAGTTTGAAATAGGAGTCGGTATTAAAATCTGAAGGGACAATAAATAATCCAACATGGTAATCCTTAAACCTTTTTTTGCAGAAGATTATTTTTACAGAATATGAAAGCTATTTGTAACATTAGTTTTATTATTTATTATTCTTTTGAGCCATTATAATTTTACATAAAAGTGCTATATAAAAATCTGTGGGAGACATCCATTTTCATAAAAATTAGTGGTTTGTTCTGCTATTTGACATGTTTAAAATGTATGATTTTCTTTGCTTTTCTTAAGCTATTCTCGTTATTATTAATTGTGTTGTTTTTTATTGAGTATATATATATATATTGTACTCCTAATTGTACCAATAGCTTTAGCTTTATCGATCTCATGTTTTATTTGTTGTTCTCAAACAAGAGATGTTTTCCTTAAATTTAATTGTTTTTCTTATATATTTTTATTCATTAATTTTAGCAACTACATTTTGTGCTAATGTTTTAACTAATTTAAGATGCGGAGGTTTTCGTGGTTCTTAAAACCACATAGGAACTCCATAACCGGTATGCCTGTTGCCCTATATATATTGTAAGTAAACTTAAAATACCAAGATTTCTTTTGTTAGTGCAAAAACTGTGTTTGTCGATAAGAGTTCCAATAAAAAGTCAATGAATTAATTAACTAAATTTTCTTCAGTAAGTAATTATGATAAAGAATTCAGAGTTGTGACTCTGTATTAAAAAAATTAAGACTTGAGATGCAAATTTTTGGTTTATTTCTCTCTCCTGCTTGATGATGATATAAATTGCAGTTACAGTTGCAGAAGTGCATCTTATTTGTTAATATTATGTAGTAAAATTATTCATTTTAATTGTTAAGTTGTGGTGTGTTTTGCCACTTGTGCCCTCTTTCTCTACTGGTTAGCATAAAAAATCATTGAAAAGTCTCTTTTGAGATTTGTATGTTTAATATTTCACCCCTTTCCAATTTGAAATTAAACTCTGTTGTTCTATGTTAAAGTACAATTACCTTTTAACTCATTTTGTAAATTTACATTATCTTTTAGAATTTTGAATCTATTCAGAAGTTTTATGTTGACTAAAATTAATTATATATATATATTACAATTTGCACTTCCTTATTTTATATATTTATTTTTTATTATTTTTTGAGTTTCTTCATAATATACTTTTTTAAACAGCTTGTAGAGTTAAAGAATGGTGAAACATATAATGGTCATCTTGTTAACTGTGATAATTGGATGAATATTAATCTCAGAGAAGTGATTTGTACGTCTGAGTAAGTATATTTAATGTTGTCCTGAATTTTGATGTTATGCCAGTATTCATAAAACAATTATGTAACAATATATAATATATATATTATTAAAATGTACAATGCATAGCAGTGATTTTCCAACTTGTATCCTTTTAACATTGAAAATAGTCCTGTTTTTTTTTCATTTAATTTTATAAATAGTTTTATTAAAAATCAATAAGTAAGATTTCTCCTCTGAGATATGTCACAATTTTTTTTTATTCTGAATCAAACTTTTTTAAAACAGATTTTTAAAGCTGTTATGAAGAAAATTTAATTTCTTAATAAATAATTAACATTATAGTCAATATTAAGCTTTGAAAGATAAATATGTTTCTATTAAATTTGTTTTATAAGCATTTTATAGTAGTGAACAATAATTATAATAATAAAATAAAAAAGAGTTATTAACTTTGAAGGATGCACATAAAAAAGTGTTATTTGTGAATATTTGAAAATTTTTTTGATTTAAAATTGCTGATATGAGGTCTCAAATTTGGGATCCATAAATGCTGGTTTTTAGCATTTTTTATTTTATAAATTAGTTAATTATGTTAAAACTTGAAATAGTGATTTTATCTGAATATGTAATTGTTAGAGAGAGCTTGAGCGCATGCTTCAAAGAGTAATTTAAATAGCTTTTATTTTTGGAAAATATTTGAAATTATTTTAGAAGTTGATGTTTAAAAATTATTGATATTAAATCTTTATTATTTTTAAAAATACAACACATACGGGAAGGGCAAGGATATCTAAAATTTTTACTTTCTTTGCAGAAAGGAAAGGAAAAAAATTGTCTTGAGCTACACATATAATAAATTTAATTTTTAGAATAGCTCTTAAGTGCAAAAGCTAAAAAGTAATATCTAATTTATTGAAATATAAAAAAAATATATATATAAAAAGGCTGTAACAATTTTTTTAGTTTTTTAATCATTGAACAGCTCAAAAATATATAATTATTAAAATTAGAAACTTTTTAAAACTGAGTTTTTAGAAATGTAGATAAGAAAATTAAATTTTATTATTCTTTGTATACTTTTATGCAAAACTAGAAGAAATTATTGTTAATTTAAAATATTTGATTTTGCTTCATTTTATTAGGTTTGATTAATTGTTTTTCTGAGTTTCATTACTGATCATGTATTAAACCCTATTCTTAATATTTCTTTCTTTAAAGTAATTGCTCATATACATATCAGCAATTATTTTAAAGAAAGAAATAAGTGCTAAAAAAAAAATAAGTGTTACTATGAAGCCATGAATAAAAAACATGATTATGAAATGAGCATATTTATATTTTTCATGAAATTCTTTTCAATTGACATTATATGCGTTCAATGTTCTTATTGCATGAAAGTAAACTGAGGGAATTCAAATTTATAGTTCAAAAACTCTTTTATAAGCATTTCAAATCAACTTTTAAAAAAATATGTTACAGTGTCTTATAAATTTAAATGTTTTTTAAGGAATTTTACATTGGTTTGCAGGCAGCCTGTGGGTATAAAAGTAACTGCATAGTTTTGAATAACTGATTGTATATAATTTATTTATATTGTTTTACTGATTTTCATTTCTTTAGGACAGTTAAATTGTATATTGTGGAAGCTAGGTATCTTAACTCCCTAAGGTTTATATTTTAGGAATTTTTTTTTATTTTTGCAAACTTTTAAGAATTTTTGTTTGAAGCTGATGAAAATTATACAGCATTGTAAAATAACAATAATAATAATTGTTTGCTTTTAATTAAGTTTGTTTTTAAAGTTATTTAGTTTTTAATTTATTTGATTAATTGTGGAAATGTTTTTTATTTAGTATAGTTAAAGACTAAAATATTTGGTGAAGTTAGGAACAAAATTTTACAAGATGTAATAATATTGATGATCAAATTAATCAAGTTTTATAGCGATATGAAGTTTAGCATGAAGCAACTTTTAAAATTAAAGCAAATATTTACCATTTAGGTCATAATCAGGAAATGTTTACTTCAGTTTAACTGCAACAAACTTAGCATTAAAATCTTTTTTTTTTCCCATCTAAAAGCTTTTTAATAAAGAATATTTTGTTAATAAAATTAGTTTCAAATTCATGAAACATACAAAAAGAAATGAATAAACCCAAGTTCAGTAGAATATGTATCGTGATTAATGAAATATTTTCACTACATTGTGTCAATGTACTTTTAAAAGTCTGAATGAATTTGTTTTCATGTGTGTAATATTTATTCGCATTTTTATATAAATTAAAATTAGAAAATCATCAAAAATATTTAAAACAAACTCTATCCTCTTTTTTTTCCCCCTGTTTGTGTTTAGGATGGTGATAAATTTTGGAGGATGCCTGAATGTTATGTTAGGGGAAGTACTATTAAATACATGAGAATCCCTGATGAAGTCATTGATATGGTGAAGGAAGATACTCTTTCTAAAGGACGAGGTCGAGGGGATATGAAAAGAGGAGGAATGGCGCAGAGAGGCCGAGGTGGTGGAAGAGGTAAATTTCCCAAATTATTTAGTTTTTTATTTTTTAGTCGGGGTATTAGTGCATGTTTTTTAATTTAAATATTTTAATTATACTTTATTGTTGGGTTTTCAAAATACCAGGAAAATTTGGTAAATATCAGTAAGTTAAGTAAAAATTAAAGTAAATATCTGTTTTTGTTGTACAAGTTGTGTTCTTTAGAATGGATTGAAACTCTATGAGCATTTAATCTTAATCTCTTAGCATTTAATCTTAACATAGCTTAATTACTTAATAAATTATTGAAATTTGAATGAAAAATTTTTTTAGTTAGTGTATCTCAATTTATATGATTATAAAATGATAGGCTCCTAAACTGTCTCAAGTAATCTGTGTGTGCTTTCTCTGTTCTTATTTATGGCTTAAATGTAAACCATTTTAATTCTGAGAGTTTTTTTTTAAGGAAATTTATTTTTCTTATAGCTGCAAATATTACACAACTTTCATCAAATGTATGGATTTTATTGGTTTTTAAGAATAATTTTTAAATAGATTTTTTAGGATAGTGAGGATTTTTAGGATATTTTACTTATTTATCTTACGCAAATGCTCAGATTTCATATTCTCCAAGTTTTTTCAAGTCTTATTTCTTTGTATATTGGTACAGGATAGTTTTTAATACTGAAATGTATGGGCATTTGATAAATATAAAAGTTGCATCACTTGCATGGAATGTATATTTCTCATAAACAAATTAAAATATCAAAATAAATCTGTAATGTGCAAAATTTGCAAACATATCATCCTACTCATGATAATGTGATATCAAAAACTTTTTTTTTGTTTCCTTTTAACATTTTATCTTGGTCTGCTTTATCATTACAATTTGATTTTCCTCAATAGTTTTAAATTTTATATTTTCTTTCAAATTTTTTTTTTTTTTTTTTTGGTAATTTTATGTCTAATAAAAAAGTAAAAGTTTGTGAGACTTAACTTTTTTTCAACTTTTGTCTTATTAGATTAAGTTTTATCAGAAAATTTATTACTGACTTTTTTTTTATCATTTTAAACTTGAATTCTATTGTGAAATTTAGTTTTTCACCTAGAAGAAATTTTTGCAAAAGCAATAATAATTTGATGCAATAAAATTTAATTTATTTAATTAAATAATTTTTAACATGTAAATATGTTTTAAAAGTTTATTGAATTTCACTTCTATAAAAATTAATATTTTTTTTACATTTTTAATTTTTTTTTCTTAAGAAATTTTCTGTAATCTTTTAAAGTAATTATTGTTACAATGTAAAAATTTAGAATTAAAATAGTAATCATAATTTTCTTAAAGAAGTAGAGCCTACTTTAATTTTGCATTGCTAAAAAGCATTTACATTTAGAATTAATTTGGATTTCTATTAATTGTACTTTTTACCTATAAAATATATGGGTATTATTTTCAGGAGAGTACATCAGCAATGTTCTTGACTATTTTCAATGCTTATTTATTTTTTTGTTTTAAAATTTCTTTCATGAGCTATTCTTGTTGGTTTATTTAAATTTTTTTAAGTGTGTTTTTATACAATCATTTGTTGTATATTTTTTATTCAATTTCTTTGCTTTACAATTTTAAATGATAACTGGCCAAAATAATTTATTGCCTGATTATAATTTATTGAAATTTTTTTTTTTATTTATTTAAAATTGCTGTTATGTGTTTTTTCTTACAATAAATTCTAAATTTTATGGGTAATTTGTATATTGGCCCAGCCAATAAATTATCCTTTTCATTAATTTTTTCCCAATGAAGCCAACAGCCAATTGTTAATTTATCTTTTGAAGTTTTACAAATAATTTTTGCTATTCATCTCTAGCTAGGTCATTTCCATCTCTTTTAATTGCTTATTTTATTGAGAAATCTCCATTTATTGTTATAAAAATTATCAGTTTCATCGATATCAAAAGTTTGCCCATAAAGCAATTCTAATAATTCAAAAGCATAAATTGTGTTCTTAAAAATCCTAAAATAAATTTTTTTTCGATTAAAATTTTCACTTATAATATAAAATATTAGATATATTTGTGAATTTTTAACATGCATTTTAATAAGGTGAAATAAATTCAAACCATTTTTTTTACAGTTAAAAATAAATATAATCACATAAAAATTTTTAAATAAAGTATTTATAGAATTATATATCATCCTTTGAATATTTTACAAATTATACAATTTAAAATTAGTACTATTTTTATGTAATGTAAACTTTATATTTTCATGTCATTTTTGCTGAAATAATTTTTAAATTATACTTTTATTACTAAACAAAAGTTCTCAGATAAAATTCCTTTTTTTTAAAATTAAATAAAATATTATTCAGTATAAGTTTTTGCATTTTTTATTTATTTTGAATCTTAAAATAATTTTAACAATTCTGATGCAATGATTAGTCTTGCTTAATATTTGTCTTACTCTGAAAAGTGATGTTTTTTATGTAATGAAAACTTTTTATTTAATTAAAAATATTTGTATAAACAGTAATGGGTAATAAGTTGTTTATCAAGGTTTGAAGATCATAAGTTAAATAGTCTTATATGTATTTTCAATTTATTATATATCTATTATAATACCTACTATAAACCATATTTAGATAAATAATTTAAAACTGTTTTGAAATCAGTTTATTAATTTAAATAAGTAATATGCTACATAATTTTTATATACTGTAAATAATATTTCATCTTTAATGAAATTTGTACAATTTTATTATCTCATATTCTTTAAAAAATTCCAATTCTGTTGATTTGCAATTTATGGTTATTATAATTTTCCAAGGAAAAAAAATGGTACAAAAATTTCTTTTTCCAAGAAACAGGCCTACATTTGTGTTTTATGGGGTTAAGTAGGAAAACAGGCACATAACTGATTGGTACTAATCCATGATATTAGATCTTTTAATCCCCATTTAATTTCTTTATGAATTAAATTTGACAACTATAATTTTTAATATCTTTATAAAAATCAAGAAATGCCTTTTATTTTCTTCTATAAATTCTAGGAAATAGTTTATTATTTGTTTGAATCTTATAATAATAAAACTACAGAATGATTCAGTAAAAGTTTTTTATCAAAAGTGAAACTATCAATGAACCTATTGTACACATGCAGATCTTAAAAGAAATATTGCATCTCTTTATATATATATATAATATAAAAATTTATTTATTTATTACATGGGATTTTCAGGTACTTTTGGATCCAGAGGTGGTGGCCGTGGAGGTGGTCAAAATAGAGGTCCATCTCATGGAAGACCTGGTGGGCGACCTAAGCCAAACTAGGCTCTTAGAATTAATTTAATTTTTCATTTCATCATGTTATTATTTTTTAATATCAGTGCTGTGTTGCTATTATAATTTTGTAAATATTAATAAAATTATTTTTTTGTACAATTTAATTTTTACTGTTGTCAGTATTTTCAACATATTTAAATGTCTCAAAATAATTAATCACAATTTTTTTCTTTTGAAAATAGTTGGGCCTAAGTTGTTACATGTGAGTTCTGTAAAATATTGAAATCTTCATCCCTTATAGAAATTCAGAAAAAAATATTATTTTATTATTATTCTGAAGACATACAAAATGTTTCAAGTTCAAATAATTAAAAATTTAGGGATTTCTCTGATATTTTGGTTAAAACCCTATTTCAATATGACTTAAATCTACATCCAAACCTATCTTTCGATTGAGATCTGCACTTGGATTTTTAAATTTTCATTCTTGGGGAGACTAGAACAATATACGTTTGTTACAGCTTTAACAATATTTTGCTTCCTTAATTTAAATGTTAAGAGAATATCTATTCTAAAATGTGCATGAATTAATTTAAAAAAAAAAGAGAAGCTTATTTCTGACTAATGTTAATAGAAATAAAATAGTTAAATATAAATATGTTACATTGCGTTGTTCAGCATCATTTTATATTATTAGCATATATCGAAAATTTAACTGTTTTAACAAATAACCAGTGTGAACTAAGTAATAAGTCATAAGCAAATGGACATTTTTATTTATAAGAAAAAAAATGTTTCAGATGCCTTTCATAATGAGTAAACAAGTTAAAGCAATAATTATTTTTATTAGTATTTAAAAACAAGATTATTTAAACAATTAAACCTTTTAAATGCTAAAAAAAATTAAAAGTTGCTTTCATGGGGAAAAAATAAAACCATTGAAAGATAAATTAACTATACAACTAAAAGAAATCAAAAAATTATATTCATGCTTTTGGTTTTCTTCTTACTTAAAATTACGAGACTTTTTAATTCAGTTCAACAACAGCATTTTAGTGCTTAATTATATAACACATAACGGCTATGTAAAAATGAAAAATATTTTTGCATAGAATTGATAGATCAGTTAAAAGTAAACTTGAAGAAATATCTTAAAATTTAATTAATCAATATAAAAAATATTATGTATAATGAATCTTACTTGATCACTTACTAATTCTTGAACATCATAATTCATGAAAGTTTCATATAGAAAAAAAATTATGTTATGTTGATGGCAAAAAAAAAGTATGAATAATGGAATATATGAATTATAATATTAAATACAGAAATGAATTTCTTTAGGGATTTATCCAATTGAATTCAAAACAAAAATACAATTTTAATTCATTTATTAAATAAATAAGAAAAATAAAGGTACTTTTTCTACTACTGTGCTCAAATAGTTAAACCAATTTAAAATTCCCGACGCTTATGAAATTTTATTTATTTTCTTTTTTTGGTTGTTGGCACTGTCCTTGATATCTGTGTGAAATTTGACATCACAATATTCATTAGTGTTTGAGTTATGCTTGGCTTTGTGAAATGCTATAACTGATTCCGGCGATTTTTGAAATGTCTGAATTAATTGAGCGAAGAACTCGCATTAAATTTTGTTTGCGGAAACGTATAGAATGTTGCAGGAGGCATTCGGTGAGCATTCCTATATCGGTAAGAAATGCTTAGAAGTGATATAAACAGTTCAAACAAGGCAGAGAACGTTGAAGACGAAGAGCCCTCTGTCCGACCATCAACTTCAACCGACGAAAGCCACGTCCAAAAACTAAAGATGTGGTGCTTGCAAACCGTCGATTTACATTTAGAGACCTTGCTGATGATGTTGGAATTTCAAAAGGATCGGATGGATCCTTTAAGAAAGGATTAAACGCGTCAAATGTCGATTGGTACCGAAAACACTGAATGTGTCAGCTCACACTGCATTGATTCTTCGTGACTTTTCGCCGAAAATGATACCTATATCGTTCCACAACCGCCGTATTCACGCCGTTCGACTTTGGCTATTCCCTTAATTCAAAAGACCACTCTGGGGATACCATTTTGAGTCGATTGAAGAGATCAACGTGAATAGGCTCGCATTTTGAAGGCCATCCCTGCCATGACTTTTAGCATACATTGAGGATTGGAAAATAAGCGCATTGTCGGAGGGGATTACTTTGAAGACAATGAAATAAATTTGAAAAAAAAAAAAAAAAAATTGTCTCACTTTTTGGGCACAGTATCATATGCAATTTTTTTTTACGCCTACTTGTTGAACTCAAGCAAATATGTCGACAGTAATTTCCTAATACGCCATTTATATCATTTTTTTTTTTTTTTTTTTAATTTTCGAATAGTAATACGAATGCCTAAAATTCCATAATACGTCATTAAAATTGCAATGGACCATTAACCTTAAGCATTTGTTGTTGCCCCACTCCATATCGCAATCACAAAGTAAACGCTCGCTACGAATGATAGCTGTAGAAAATACGTTGAAATTGAGCCTGATCAAAAGCCGACTCTATCTGGAGATATTTTTCCTCTCGAGAATTACGAAATCTTCGCTCTCGTTTTTCCTTACCGAAACAAATCGGTTTTGAAATTAACGAAAGCAGCCCACGCGTTAAAATCTGAACAAGGCTTAAAGCAGCGTCCAGACGAGCGCGAATACAGGACGGACGACACGTTTTCGTTCCGAACGTCTCGAACTTACAAACAACAACCCAATTTATCGCTGACTGTGAGTAACATCTGGTTACGTCTGCGGCTGAAATTGGATTCCGAACCAATTTCAGCCGCATTTTTCTTACAAACGTTCATGGCACAGCCGGGACTCGAAACCGAAACCTGTGTCACCGAGCGCTAGACCATTCAGGCTCCTCTTGGTGGCACTAGGAATTATTACCACCAAGAGAGAAATTTTACCACCAAGGAAAATTTTACGTCACTCACTGTGCCTAAGGCTAAAAAATCCTTTTGGAATGATGTGGTTGTACCACCGCTAAATTTTAGATAAACACTCCCACAGGCGGCAGTCCGGGAGATCTCACCTTCATCCAGGCCACTTAATCGGAAGATTTTCGTCCCCGATATAAGCCTTTCCGGTCGACATCTTTTAACGAATTTCAAGCTGAGCTACCTTCAGATAAGAAATACAAACATTCTATCCATTCAGCCACTGGATGCCCGACTTTTATGATTAACATTATTTGCCTTAAAAACATTATTTTATACAAAAATCAATAACTTTATCTTTATCAACACATTTTGTCAATTCTGTGCATTATTAAATTTATTTCAAAACATTTTAGGTTTTAAAAAAATAATTAACGGCTTTTTTTTGTATAAAAATTTAAATTTTATTCTAAAATTGTTAAAATCAATAATTTATTGAATTAAGTATATGAAGACTAAACTGATAGCCAAACTTAAAATATAAGCTTTAATAAAAATTAAATCATTAACTTATAAAGAATAAACCAGTTTAAAATTGGTGATGATTATAATCAATTTAAGAGACATGTCTGGATTACTATTTCAAAACAAAATCATTCTTTGAAATTCCGTCTCTTGATAATAAAATGCAAAATAAAATGGAATACTTCAGTTGAAATAACTGAAATAATTTTAATAGCCAGATCTAGAATTCATATAACATATACATAATTAGCAATGTACGGTTTTGTATTGAATATTTTATACTAGTTTATTATATTATTGTATTGAATAGTTTATTAATTTAATACTGCTTTCGCATTTAATAGTTATTTTGGTTAATAATATAAAATTAATCTAACGCATGAAAGATTTCTTTTATTAGGGTAAGTTTAATTTAAATATTAATTTAAAAATTATTATTGTAATTTATTCTATTTTGATCTTATATTTTTATTATGTTTACAAATTTCTTTCTTTATTATTATAATTATTAATTTGAAAAATATTTTATCTAGAATTTTGGTTAAAAATAAAAACAACCTGTTATTTCAAAATCCTGAAATATTTTTAAAAATAATTTATTCGTAATTATTATTTATGCACATTAATATTACATGTTTTATAAAAAAATGTCTTGACTTTATATCTTTCGAAAACACAATCTTGTTTATTAAGAAAATATATGAATTTTATTTATATTTGAATTTAAATATTTATATCTACATATTCCTTAAAAGTCTTTTTTTTTTGTGTGTGTATTTCTTATAAAGAATAAATAAATAAATATTTTTTCTTTAAATAATCTTAATAATTTATATAAGCTCTTTGAATAATAAACAAATATTTTTCTTTTTTAATAATAATAATAAAAGTAGTTTAGTTTAAAAGTTGTTTCATAAATTTTCCTTTAATAACAATAATATGTAAGTTAGAATAAAGTAAAAATAAAGGCTGATGTTTTGTTGGAGTGCCTGGGATAATGCCTAGTGGCGTGCCTAGGTGCCTTGTACCTCCTTGTAAGTCAGAGTACTATATAATGTAATAAAATATAATGGATATACTAGTTAGCTGATAGTTAATTTATTTCAAAATATGTACTAGTCAGGTTGTTGAATTTTTCTGAAGATAAGTGTGTGTGCATTTAAAAGGGCTTATTAAGTTTTAAATAAAAACCTTCTTCATAAGATGATGTTTTTCAAACTTTTATTTTTATAGCATTATTATTATTTTTTGTACATCACTAATCGCTTTTTGCGTTTCACTTATTTATATCACAAACAACCCACCGATGGCCTATAATTAGATTTGCTTTCCGAGAGGACTTTTAAGGATAGTTGAGGACTTTTAGGTATATATTTGCACCAGGCAGCTTGATTGTCAATGTAAGGGAACTTATATACAATCGCCATTCAATTAAATTTTTAAACATTTCTGAAAATAGTAATTGCACAAGCGCAGGGGTTTCCAAACTTTCCAGCCTTAGGGCCATACTGTTTACTCCAGTAAGTACCAGGGCCAAAACCATTTTAATTTTTCTGCCATTATCTATAATTTCTAGACCAGCCGCTGAGTATGCGCTCTGAGCGAGCATACGCTTGCTAACTACAAACTACTGTCAGTGAAAAAATTCCAATCTCATTACGTAAATGGATAGCCCATTAGTATTTTTAGGTTCAATTACATTTTCTGGTGGTCATTGTTATAGACATTCTGTTTTTTCATAAAAACGAAGAGACTTGATGGCGTTTGTTTGGATGCTTCAGACATCTTGCCCTCGTAGCTCTGGTAACGTTAGTCATTAGATTACTCTGTGGCATTGGATGTTTTCCGGTTTCCTTGCACAGATTACGATACTCATGATACTCATGGGGGTAGGTCCCCCTAAGAGCCTCCCGGAAAGCACTTCCCTCCTTCTTCAGCTGCTTGGAATCCTGTCAGACTTCTACTCACGGGCGATCCAACACAACACAAGCTGCCCCCATGACTAGACTACTCTTGGGGGCCCGACCCACGCTGCTGGATAGTGAGTTTAGTCACAACAACAACAGTTGTACAGCGCCACGAGTTATACTCTTTGCTCTAGTGTATCACCATTGGTTGAACTTCAGCGCTTTTTGCACGTTGGCTGCGTCAATTACTACTATGCCGCTATATGACGTTAAACAAAATGCTTTTTTCAGAAACGAGGTGGTATTCAAAAGCGGATTAACAAATAGCATAGTTTTATTGTAATAATAGCTTTTTAAAACTTCTTAATGGCGCATTAGCCTCATGAACTGCTAAACACAGATTCAGGAAACATGAGATGTTTCTTTTTTTGCGGGAAGGGCTGGAAACTCTACGCCCAAAGCTCTACAGTCATATTAGACCGGCATCTACGGTTTAAAGTGAATTCTGAACAACTACAAACATCCATGACACTACTGAGACCCGAAACCTGGTGGCACCTAATGTCAGAGCGCTAACTTTTGAAAACTAATAAGTAAAAACACAATTCTGAAACTAATATCGTAATCTCTTCTTCTTTTATACATAAAATTTGTTCATTAAAATACCTGTCATATTAACTGCATTGACTCTCCCCTACATTTTCGCTTATAAAATTAAATGCGAGATCTAGACAACTGAGTCACCAACAATTCACAAATTCTCGCGATTCCAGCAGTAATGGTTCGAAAACGTTTTTAGCAATTTTTTTTTTTATCAAATTTAAACTTTAGCTTTTAGCAGGCTATAATTTAATATTTTATTTTATTGCAGATAAAAATATTTTTAATAGTCGTATCTCCTGGCCTATTTCATCACACTCATTGGCGCGCTTTTCGAGGTTCCAATAAAAGGTAATGGCACCAAAAGATAATGGCAGCACTTGGCTAATTGGTCCAGTGTTAGAGACAGGGTAGATGTATCTATTCTCAAAAAGCTAAAACATCTTTCAGTGGATCATCAGATCCACACATACAGTGGATCCCCTCCCATGACCTTGAGGGAATGAAATGGCAGATGCATTTGCCAAAGCGGGTGCTAGTGAGGTATTGGTTTTCACTTGGAGCCCTTACCTACGCAGAGATTTACTCACAAATAAGTTAAATGGAAAAACAATTTGGTCTACTCATCCAGTGCACCAGCGGTATCGGGGCCATCGACTTGGCGGTACTTTGGCACTTTGTGACAGGCAGGGACAAACTGCAATCACCCGTTTGCTCAGTGGACACCTCAGAACTATGACTTTCTCAGATGGTTTGAAAGCTTTCGACACTTGCACCAAGTGCTCCTCTGAGCAGGCTTCACCATCTCACATCTTGGCGTGCCTGGGGCTCAATGTCAGGATCTCCTTGACAGTCCGTTGATGGTCTTGGACTTTCTTCGGGTATTTTGGATTCATGGACCTAGCTCTAGACCCGCTGGACTTTGGGGATAGGCGAAGAAGAAGAAGCACTGCAATAATTAATGTTTCATCTGGCAAAATCGCAGAACAGGCGTCACTGGAATTTGACGTCAATTTGTTTTTGTTTTTTTTTGCCAAATAGCGATAAGAAAAGGGTTGCGATTGTAAGTGAAGTAAATTGGAAAAAACACAAAATTCCGGGTTAAAACATTTGGCGAGTTATCGCTCATTTGGCATCACAAAAATCGCAAAATTCCAACCGCCCCTATTTTGCGGTTTTGCCTTTCATTTTTCTGAAATTAAAATTTATATCATTTGATATTTTATGGAAATATGAAATTCTCAAAAATATAATCATATTTCTTCAAAGATTTAAAAGTGTTTAATAATAAAATTGAAATTATATATATATTTTTAATAATAATCAGAAAATATTTTTACTTAACTCTTATTTTTTTATAAATTAATTATGTCATTTTTGTCCTTGTACATACGATTATTAACTGAAGTTGTATTAACTAAAGTTAGTTAAAAATAAAAGTATACGGGCATTGGATTTTTGGATTATGATGTATTAATATCATATTATTTTTAAATTTTTAAATAGCTTAAACCATTGAACAAATTATATCGAGTTGTTATTGCTTTTATCTGAATAATTTACTCATTATCAGTTATTCTTTTTATATTTAAATTAAAAAATTAAAAATGTTGCTAACATTATTTAATAAGTAACAATAAATGGATTTTTATAACGGAAGGAAAGTAAAACGATGGTTTGTAGAAAAAGTTCAATAATCAAAATAAAACTAAACTGGAAAAGAAAAAGAAAAAGAAAATACTTCACTAAGAAACGAAATTCTATGCGTCGCAGTTAAATCTTTTTAGATTTTTATTCTGCAATTAACTTTCCACCATGAATTCACCTGATCCACTTTTTTAATATTTCCGTTAAAAAAAAAAAAAAGAATAACCAATAAAAAAAAAATACGCCAAGTTCAAGTTGCCTTTTATTTCTTTATTTAACATCTTAGTAAGAAAAACAAAACAAACAAATAAACAAAAAAGCGCGCATTAATGGTGCTTCCAGTCGATTTCTGATGCCAGATTGCAAGCTCGTAAAATCAATTATAATTGAACCGATGCCAGATACCTCTACTCAATACGTCGCTAAAATATAAAAAAAAATAAAATAAAGCAGGGAAAAAAAGTCTTTCTTGGCAGTAGGTATACAAGGTTTTGTAAGCGTAACGTGGTATTATTTTAGTACTCATGTCCTCTAGTAGAAACTGAAACTGAAGAAAAATAATAAAAATAAAAATAATTTCAGAAAGAGACTTCGAGCATCAAAGAGTAATTTGGAACAATTACAAGATCAAATTAGATTTTCAGAGATTGAGAAATCTGTCGAAAAATAGAAAATCGCCATTTCTTGCTACCAACAACTTTTCAGCTAAACTACTTTTTCCCCGACATATATGTTTTCAGATTCACTTCAGTTTTGTTTTTTTTTTTTTTTTTTCTTTCTTTTGAAAAAATATATTCGTAACGTGGAATTGCTGAATAAAAAATTTACATGCAAGAGACCTACCCACATTCAATAAGATGTGATATTTTCTTTTATTTGGTTTGCAAAATATTTTATGATTCTCAGTGATTTCTTTTTTTTTTTTTTTTTTTTCTCTTTTTTTTTAGCGTTTCGTTTTTGGAAGCTTTGTTCGTCGAAAAGGTTGGTATAAATAAACAAATATTTTATTTTGTCTAATATTTAAGGTGGAACTCGAAACAGACTGTGCATTCAGTGCTCGTTCGTTGGAAAGGAACCAACTGCCACATTTGATCCTCATCAAAATGAGCATCTGCATAATGATAACGATTTCAGACAGCTGCACGAATTTCCTTTCCATTTTTCTAAATAAAATATGATAAAGCAAATTATGATAAAGGGTTTTTATGTTTCAAAATAGGATGCAAAAGATATGCTGTAGCGTTTGTAATCGCTGTTTTGCTATTTCAATTTCTGTTCTTTTATTTTATTTAAAATTTGTTACTTAAAAAATTTTACTGTCCATTACGGTAATCATTTATTATTTAGATGCAATTATATATGTGAATTAATTTTTAAACCATTAATATTATATTTTGTTCTTATAACTGCCAATAATTAAAATATATAATATATAAATGTATTACACTTTACAACATGCTTAGAACTTTAGAATTCAAAATAATAAAAAAAAATAGCAATACATG
>BPLR01018170.1:0-45429 GCA_021605095.1 Caerostris extrusa | reverse complement strand
TTGTTCTTGTTTAGATAACGAATTTGATAAATATGAACAGGAAATGCATGAACTTTTTTTCAAATTAAATTCATTAAAAATTACGTTAAAAGATGAATTAAGGAAACTCAGAAAGAATGAGAATAGTTCTAATGCATGTCAAAGTAAAAAGTTAATACTAATGCAAGCAAAACACTTTCCTCCTTCCCCGAGTTCAAAGTTCATCGCGGGTTAGCGAGCGGGGTTGAAGAGAAAACCAGATGTTTCTTCTGACGTTAGGGGGACCATATATAAAAAAGTAAGCAATAATTCTGCGTACTCATCACAGATCGTAGCTAATATTTGCACTTATTGCAAAAGTTCCTCACTATGGATTATTTAAGTGCGATAGTTTTTGGAACTCCATCACAAAGAAAAATGGGATACTGTAAAAAAATTAAAACTATGCAGTAACTGCTTAAAATTCAAATCACATACGATTGATAAATGTCGAGCAGAATTGTGCAAAATCTGTACAAAACCCCACAATACAATTTTTTATGTTCGAAGGATTTAAATGATTCAAAATCTGATTCACAAACAGAAAATGAACTTCCTTCAATTAGTAGCAATAATGCAATCGTGCCCGCCACACAATAAGCGGTTTTATTGCCTACAGCAATTGTTTATGTCAAAGACATTAATGGCATTTCTCAAAATTCTAGGCAACTTATTGATTCAGCCAGTCAAGGCTCATTCATTAGAGAGAGTAGCGTTAATTTATTGCAAGTAAATCGCACTAAAGTAAACATAAGCGTAGACGGTTTGAGTTCACAAAAAGTAGGTAGAGTTGCAGGTTCGGTTAAATTACAAATAACATCACAGTTTAACAAAAACGCATCTATAACTGTTGATGCATTAATCATGCCTAAAATTACCTGTGAGACCTTCCTCAATGTCCAGTCGATGCATCTGTTTTGAAAACATTCAAACAATTGCAGTTACCAGATGTCAACTGTCACCAGCCTGGCCCAATAGATATTCTTTTGGGCGCCGATGTGTTCGGTGAAATTATGCTTAGTGGACATTTAAATGTTTCCGGAATCTCTGTTTTAGAATCAATTTTCGGTTGGGTAATTCTCGGAAAGACAAAGGCATTTCTCAAACCATTCTATCTAATCATGCTAGTTTCAATGCAGTTGAGTTTGAACTTGACAAATTTTGGCAATCAGAAGAAATGTCAGACATAAAAGCCTACACTCAGGAAGAAACAGCTCGTGAAAATCATTTCATACAGACTTTCTCACGTGATTCAACAGGCAAATTTGCTGTTAAATTTCCATTTCGTAAATCTAGTAATGAACTCACGAGCTTGATTCAAGAAGATTTGCTTCTACCAAATGCTTCTTTGAACGTTGATGATGATACAGTAAAAACTGTAGGTATCCTGTGGCATCCAGCCTCAGATGTCTTCTCCTTCAAAATCAACTCATTATTTCTTGAAAGTACCTTAACCAAAAAGAACACTTCTTTCAACAATCGCAAAGACTTTCGACCCTCTCGGATGGTTGTCACCCATCACAATCCAGAGCAAACTACTCATGCAAAAACTGTGGAAATATCAGTTGCAGTGGGATGAAGTCGTTCCTCCAGCATTGCAATTGAATGGAAGGCATTATCACAAAGACATACTATTTGTCAAAGACTTCAAAATTTCAAGATACTTATTTCATGATCAGACAAAGAAATTCCCACCGGATGGGTTTAGTGATGCTTCAGAAAAGGCATATGCAGCAGTAATTTACTGTCATTCTATGTCAAATACAGGACAAATCAAAAGTTCAACTAGTAATAGCCAAAACTAAAAGTTGCACCTCTTAAAACCATTTCACTTCCCTCGATTGGAATTGTGTGGAGCACTTCTATTAAGTAAATTGATGGAGTTACTTGTAAAGCATTTGACATCCCTATATCGCAATCTCATTTTCATACGGATTCCACAATCGTACTTGCCTGGATAGGATCCCATGCCAGCCGATGGAAAACTTTCGTGGCCAACAGAGTGACGAAAATCAGACTTTGTCTTCTCCTACCCAGTGGCATCATGTTAGTGGAAATGAAAATCCTGCTGATCTCGCGACCCGTGGTGTGTCATCTTCAGCACTACTTACCTCAGTGTGGTTGTGTGGTCCAGAATTTCTATACAACGAATGTTCTTTCCATCCAGAATCTTCTGTGCCAACATTGAACGATTCTGTGTCGACATTGAACGACCCTGTGCCTGAAGAAAGGTGTTGTGTACAATCAACTATTGCAGCCAATCATTCACCAAATTCAAATGATTTATTTCAGAAATATTCATCTCTTTCCTAACTGAAACGTGTAGCAGCATATTGTTTAAGGTTTGTTAATAATTGCAGAAATTCAAAAGATAAGGTAACTGGTTTTTTAAATACTAGTGAACTTACTAATGCTATAAATGTGTTAATCAAATCAGTTCAATTTATTGTGTTTAATAATGAGATCAATGCATTAAAAGGAAATCAAGCATTATCCTGCAGAAGCAAAATTTTGTCTCTAAATCCATTTTTTGGATAATTCAGGTATTCTCAGGGTGGGCGGTCGCTTGCGACATGCAAATATCACATACGGCCACAAACATCCCATCTTACTGGCAAAAGGCACATTTTAACTGATCTCATTGTTAGATATTATCATGAAATTCTCTTGCATGCTGGTCCCCCAACTTGTACAATCTTCTATTCAAGAACAATATTGGATTATAGGTGCTAGAGATGTCATTAGACATTTAATCAGAAAATGTGTAAAATGTTGCAGAATTAGAGCTTCTTAACTAATCAAATGATGAGTGACTTGCCAATTACACGTATTTCCCTTCTCCGACATTCTTGCGTTGTGGAGTAGACTACGCTGGTCCATTCCAAATTAGAGCATCGAAGGGTCGAGGTTCAAAATCATTTAAGGCATATATAGCTCTCTTTGTTTGTTTCACTACTAGAGCTATCCACTTAGAATTAGTAACTGATCTTTCTGCAGATGCCTTCATTGCAGCTCTCAAGAGGTTTATATCCCGCAGAGGCAAATGCAGTGATATATACAGCGATTGCGGTTCTAACTTTGTTGGCGCAAAACGTAAGCTCATGGAATTTGAAAACTTTCAAAATCAAAAAATTACAATCAAAATGTAAACAATTTCTTGTCTGATAATGGTATTAAATGGCATTTAAATGTTCCAGGTGCACCACACATGGGTGGTCTCTGGGAAGCTGGTATAAAATCAAAAAATATCATCTAAAACGTGTTGTTGGTGAAGCTAAATTAACATATGAAGAATTTGAAACATTTTTAACACAAATAGAGGCTTGTCTTAATTCTAGACCTTTAACAGCAATTTCTAATGATCCAAATGACCTATCAGCGTTAACACCTGGTCACTTCATTATTGGAAGGTCATTGACAAGTATTCCTGAGCCAAATTACATTGAGTCAAAAATCTTATCTTAGAGGGCAACTTATTCAAAAAATGGTTCAACAATTTTGGAAACGTTGGCACAATGAATATCTATGTCGATTGCAACAAAGACCAAAATGGCTTTTACCAACTAAAATTTTCAAATCAATGATCTGTGTCTCATTAAAGATGATAAGTTGCCCCCAACTAAATGGAAAATGGGTAGAATAATACAATTACACCCTGGTCTTGATAATATTGTTAGGGTTGTAACCATCAAAACAGCAGATGGCACATTTAAAAGAAATATCACAAAAATTATGTATGTTGCCAGTTTAAATTTTATTAATGTATGTTAATTGTAGCATTGCATTTATTGTATAATCAGTGTATTTCTATTCAATATTGATTCAACTCCTTTGATTTCATGTATGTATATTAGTGTGTAATGTAACACTTTTATTTTAATTTATTGTTGAAATGTTATTTCAAGGTGGACGGCATGTTCAGACCGTAACCGTATTTACATTCCTTATGTAATATTTCGTTCTCCGTAAGAGGGCGCTTTTTTGTTTATCAAGTGTTTTCCTTCATGTATCGTTTTCCAGTTTAGTAATAAATGTCACAAGAACGTTGTGCCTCTCTCCTTTTCATCCTAACCAAGTACTATATGGGGTGCTGAGAATAAATGGCCAAATCTAAGAATAATCTATCAGAATAAATGGTGTTCTCGACTTTTTTTATTTATTATCCGTGTCACATTTTTTATAAAGATTAATACCAATCACAACATGTTTCATTTCACCTTTTGATGTACATTAATGATGTATTTTATCATCTTTCATGTAATTTACAAACTTAAAAATGGGAGGTGAAAGAACCTCATAAGTGGAATAGCCTAGGGCCTCTTTTCATCTAAATCCAGCCCCGGTTGTGGTACAGAATCCGTATTCAAGAAATATTGTAAATATAATTTCTATGTAAAATGAAGATGAATCATTATTTAACTCATAACTCATGGGAAGTTTTCCAGAAGTTCTTTTAAGCTTATGCATCTCGTAAAAAGGAATTTATCTATTTCGTAAGAAGAGTTTACAAATAGTACTTATTTTATAAAATATTATAACCTAACACATCAATTATTTGAAACAAATAATAAAAGGAAATTAAAAAAAACTTAATATTTTTATCTTTGATTAAAAATTGATAAGGACCAACAGACTATATAGACGTTAAGTTTCTAATAAACTCTATTTCCAAAACATTTAATCATTAAATCGTTTTGAAAATTAATGATCTTTATTGAATTCCAAATAGTTCTATAAAATTACATTTTAAATGCATACAATGTATGGTTATGGTCAGACTACAGTTAAATAAATTAGAAAGGTAAATTACAGTTATTTAAAACTTTACTTAAGCAACATGAATAATTATTATTTAAATATATTAGCACATCTTGAAATTTTATATTCCTTTCAGTACATGTACCAGTCAACTTAAATTTTTATTAAAAGAAATATAATTTCTAACAAACATGAAGGCTATATGGAATAACATAAGTAAAAAATATTGGATAATTAGTCTTAAGTTGCAAATAGAAAATTACAGTTTAGTTTGAGGGTCAAGTTTTAAGAAAAAAAAAAAAATATTTAAAAAAAAATAAAAAATTTTTAAATAAAATATAGAACTTTTGTGAGAGAGAAGAATAGAAGAAAAAGAAACGAAAATTGTGATACTGGTGGTTTTAATTTCTCTATCAAATACGAATTTTACAACTAATCGGTAAAATATTGTCTCGTTTCTTTTGGCCATACTTAAACAACTTTAAGAAGCCGCTAATCACGGACTTCAACTGTCCTAGGAAGTAGTCCTGTATAGTGAAGCGGCGCCATTGCTAGCGGCCGCTATCGTGAAGACTTTTGACTTGATCTAACTTTTGATAATTATATTTTAAATCCATGGACACGATAATAACAACAACATAAATTTTCTTTACACTTAAAATTAATTTAGGTAATTAAAACCCCTCTCTCCATACTCTCCTCCCCTATTGTACCGCTCTGTATGAATCTGTCCGATTTGGTTGCTTGACAGTTTTCTACATAAACAGTAGTCTCATAAACAGTAGTCTAACTATACAATGGTTCATTGGTACACCTCACCTCATACAACGATTTTTATTATTCTGAAAAATCTTACAAATCCTAGATAAAGTCTATAAAGAAGAATATGCGTCAATATCTAAAAAAAAAAGCTTTTAGCATATTCCTACAATTTTCACAATTAAGTGTAAAAGAGAGAAAATCTTCAAGGTATTGAAGAGGGAATGAAAGTTTGCCTTTTAAATATATGCTCGAACGGGATCGCTAAGACACATAAAGCTCGTGTTTTTCATAAACAGGAAAATGAATAAAAATTATTATAATTCTATAAATAATAAAATAATAATTATGACGCTACAAATAAGTATTATAATGCAATAATAATAAGTATTATTAATAAGAATTATAATCCTATAAATAATCAAAATGAAATATACCTTATTACATTTGACTGTAATGGATTATTTTTGATTATTGTAATAATAATTTTTGATTATTGACTGATAATTTTTGATTATTGACTGTAAGTGGATTATTTTTGATATTGTAATAAGAAATAACATTCAACATGGTTCTTCTCATCCACTATTTTATTTTAATTGCTTTTGATTTGAGCCCTCTAATAAAATCATACATCCGTTTTGCAAGAACCCTCTTACCAAAACATAAGTGTCTTCATGTAATAATACGAATTGGAGATCTTTAAATATTTTAAAATTCAAATTGGTATAATATACTTAATATAAATTAACTTAATAATACTTAAGACTTAAATATACTATAATTAAATATATTATTTATTACTTAAGGCTTAAATATACCTTATTTCAATAGTTGAAGGTGCACTACATATTTCTAACAAATGTGTTCTAATAAGTCATCATAACTGGCTCGACAGCCCGTTGTGGGCCTTGGCCTTCTTTAACAGATCCAGCCAGGATGTTCTCCTCTTGGCCGTGGACCTCCAGTTTTTTATCTTAATAACATTAAAATCAGAGTCTAAACAGTCGACCCATGTCTTTTTCGGTCTTCCCCTTGGTCGCTGTCTAAAAGGACCGGCCCATCTCATTCTGTTCAGTTTAATAAATGTTAGTATGTCAATATATCTAAAAAGTTTGTAAAGTTCAAAACTGTATCTAATTCTATAAGTAGTCAAATGAAATATACCTTATTTTCATTTTCATTTTCATACCTTAAAAAAATAATTCTATAAGTAGTCAAATATGCCTTATTTCATTTGACTACTTATAGAATTTTTTTTCTTCTGTGATATGTAACTCAATTATTATAACGCATTTGTCAGAAATATGTAGTGTACCTAAAACTATTTCTAGGATTTTTGAATGCGCCACTTCAAAAAGTTTGAGAACAATTGCTTCACACATTTAATGAATGCAGTTATTTCACATATTTTTAAAAAACTCAGAAGCTAAGTAAACCATAGACAAATAAAAAAGAAACTTACCAATCTCCGATTATAAAAGCAACAGCTACGCCGAACAGCCGGCTTTTCTCGGGCTTTCTGCTCCACACAAAAAAACAGGGCAAAAACAGTAACAGCTGACCACCGCATCAAATGTTATCTGTCACCGAAATAGTCGATTAGCATCGCCCTTAGGTTACCACATTTGTCTATTTTGCGCGCGGTCTTGGCGACGAATTTTTAATTCACACATCACACACACATCATTTAAGTTCACGGAGTGCCTTGGTCATTTTTCGACCTTTACTCCAGAGTGGCACACAGTATAGTCCATTGGAGAGAGAAACACATTAATAACATAGAGAATAAAAGGAATAAGTGATAATGATTTGCCCAGATTACATAAAAATTTACAAGTGCAAAGTTAAAGAGAAAATAATAAGTGCAAAATTAAAAATTAAGACGAAAAAAGAGATTGAAAAAATACTAAAAATACTACGAAAACTACTAAGTATAATATATACAAACAACAATTAATACTTACAATGCTAAGTGACACAAAAATATACAAAAACTAAAAGAATAGAACAGATGAAAACTACTACAAAGTAGAGCAATTGCTGCTAGAAATGATGACAAGGATCTAGGTCTGGTGCAAATTATGCAGAGACGCCCGTGGGCGCTTAGCGTTTTCCGGTAATGTGAAATCGTATCTTGGAAGATTACGAATTTCATCATTCGGAATAGAGTTTAGATTTGCGTAAAAATTTGTCGCAAGCTTCAGCATAAAATTTTGAATAGTAGGGAGGGCTAAACAACGACGGATGTCATCATTTCTAAAGTACCATGGAGAACTAGTGATCATTCTAAGGATCTTATTTTCAAAACGTTTGATAAAGTTAATGTGGTACCTTGCAGCAGTACCCCAAACCGGGCAAGCATAAGTTATTACGGGCCGCAAATAGTACATATAAATAATTAGTTTATTTTCTAAGGAAAGAGGTGAGTTTTTGTTAATATATGGATACAGCATGCGGATGCAGTTGTTAGCTTTTCTTTTAAGGTTACTCAAATGATTATTATAGGTTAGTTTATTATCAAGATAAACTCCCAGATATTTAGCATTAGTAGACCAGTTGATTAATTGGTTGAAAAGATAAATGATAGGAGGCGCAAGTCTTCTCCTCGTGAAGAGCACAGCTTCTGTTTTATCTACGTTGATTTTTATACGCCATCTAGTAAGCCAAGCTTCAAGATGAGTGAAGTAGGTCATTAAATTTTTGTTGAATGTCTGTAAGTGTTTTATCAGAGGTGATGACTGCTGTATCATCAGCGTAGATTCCAAGCGAAATACTATGTGTCTGTGGAATGTCATTTATGTACAAATTGAAAAGAGTTGGACCAATTAATGATCCTTGTGGAACTCCGCTCCAATTTTCTTGTCAGCAGAGAGAGCATTGTTAACTTTAACAGTGAAAGTCCTGTCGCATAGGTAAGATTTGATGAGCATTGTTAAGTAAACCGGAAACTTGTATGCAATGAGTTTATGAATTAAGCCATCGATCCAGACTCTATCAAACGTTTTGCTACATCTAGGAAAACAATTCCCGTTAGAACCTTTTAGTTAGACCTTCAGAGATCATTTCCGTAATGCGAAGGAGTTGATGCGTCGTGCTAAGCTGAGAAGTGAAACCAAATTGCTGTGGAATCATAATAGAGTGTTTAGAGAGATGTTTTTTAATTTTATGCAGAATTACGAATTCCGTTAACTTACTTAAGGTAGAAAGAAGAGAGATAGGGCGATAATTACTGGGGTTAGAAGGATCCTTTCCAGGTTTAAGAATAGGTAGAACAATGGCTTTTCTCCAGGAAAGGGGAAAATAAGAAAGTTTAATAATTGCATTGATTAAATTAGCAATACGCAAAATAATATTATGCGGCAGGTTTTTTGAGCATTTTATTAGTAACATTATCCGCACCAGGCGCTTTATTAATTTTAAGTTTACAAATATATTCATAAAGTAAAGACGGATTAATTTTAACAAGTTTATTCGGATTGCATGTAGAATTTAAAAGAGTTACAGAATTTTTAACGGTGTCGTTAGTAAGCGGGTTAGAGATTATTTACTTGGAACTGATCCTAAGGCTGCCCGAATTTTTAATTCCGCGTAACCAAACGTTTCGGTAGTTTTAACTAGGCAATAATCTTGGCGCGTAGTTTAAATAACTAAAGCGTATTAATAGGACACAATATTATATATATATATATATATATAATGAATTGACAACAATTAAACACAAGTCCTTAATTAACAATTACAAAAGTCCTTAACAATTGAATAAGGACTTTTATTCTTCTCACTGAATACGATAACGCTTAGTTGATTTTTTTTTTTTTTTTTTTTTTTTTTCTCGTTTAAAGGACATTATAAATGTTTATAATCCTGATGATTTTCTTACTGAACCTTAAAAATAAGCATTTGTTAAAATAAATGAAATTACAAAAAAAAATCAAATAAAAATTATTTACAAAAAAAAAAAAAAAAATTATTTTTGATATTAAATAACATTCAACATAGTTCTTATCATCCACTATTTTATTTTTGCTTTTGATTTGAATCCTCTAATAAAATCATACGTCAGTTTTGCAAGAAACCTCTTCCCAAAACATAAGTGTCTTCAGGTAATATAACGAAATGGAGATCTTTAAAAAATTTTTTAAGTTCAAATTGGTTGTCTGTTTATTATACTATTATTACTCCTCCTGATTATATTATTATTACTCCTCCTCCTCCTTTTCTCGCGAATGAGTTAATGTATCTTCAAGAAGCATTATACACCCTAATAAAAAAGCAATTTATATTCCAAACAAAAGCATATTAAATGTAGAGACAGCATGTCAATATAAAAAAAAAAAATTTCCTATCTAAACTTGTAAACGACTGAAACCAGAATTTTATATTCAAAAATGTTTTATTTCAAAAAAAAAAATTATATATATATAATTTGGTACAGAAAAGTTTGACAGAATTATAAATTAAAAAAAAAAAAAAATGTAAAATACCTAAACGCGTTTGAGTTATGAAATAATTTTTAAAGTCAAAATGCTCCTTGCAATGCAAATCACAACAAATACCGTAAAAATTGCATTTAGATATACAGCAGTTAGATTTACCCATGTGTTTTAAGATAAGTTTTAACTTAAATAAGATAAGAGGTATTGAAATATTTAATATTTTTAAATAATAAAAATTTATAATATATACATATATATATATTTTTTAATTTGTTACAGAAAAGTCTTACAGAATTCTAATTCTTCAAAAAAACATTTTATGTAAAAATACTCAAACACTTTTGAGTTATCAAATATTTTTTGAAAGTCAAATTGCTCGTTTCAATCCAAGTCACAAAAAATCCCTTAAAAATTGTATATATATATACAACAGGTACAACAGTTAAATACTCTATATGTTAAGAAATGCAACAGTTAAATTTACCCAAATGTTTTTAGATAAGATTTAACTTTTGTATTATTTAAGATTTGTAAGTTTTTATATAAGTAAGTTCGTTTTGTATAAGATTAGATTTTAACTTTTGAAAAAAAAAAGTGTTGAGATATTTATTACTTTCAAATATTAAAAATGTATAATATTAAATATTCATTTTTATTTTTATTTTTTGAAATACTGCAAATACTGAGATATTTTCGAAAAAAAAATTTTCATATAAAAAGAGAGAATATCAAAAATTATCATCTGCAACAATCATTTGTAATATTTTACTCACCTTAAATCATACTAAATATATTCATGAGTTTTAAGGAATACTTTGATACTTTACATAAATTCATAATTATACCAAATGTATTATTATTTTTTCATTATTACTTTCACTGTATACATAAATTCCATATTTTTTTATTATTATTATTTTTTTTTTGCAATGCAAGAATATTTACACAGCTAATATCGACACATAACCTCGCGAAATCTGTTAACTACTTTACAAAGAGACCACCACTTCGGTGGGCCAGTTTTGGTCACCGATCTATCTCAATTTGGAAGGAACACCTTTAACGGTGACATTTGGGCAATGTATCTTCCTTTCTTCACCACGAATTCAATAAAACTTTTACGGTCTAACAATTTATCGTGCCCATTCCCGGCATAAACACATAACGTGTTGGATTCACTTCCCGGGCTTTCAATTCAATTAGCCTAGATTAGAAGCAAAGCTCGCTTTCCATTAGGAAGGGGGAGGGGCTTAGTAAATTTTATCTCTATTAATATAAGAACTTTTTAAAAATCATAAGCGAAAGTCTTTTTTTAAAATAATCTATACATTGAAACTTTTAAAGAAAAAGATGCCTTACCACGGCGAATGCTAGCATTATTGCTGTATTATTATTAAATTCATATTAATAGTAATACTGCTGTGTCCAAAAGTAAGACCAATTTTCAATTTAAAGTTCTCTAGGCTTATGGAATTTCAATTTTTTTTTTTTTTTTAGGTTGCTGGCACTATCCTTGACATCTGTGTTAAATTTGACGTCAAAATTATATATATTAAAAAATAACAGCAATGTTAGAACTTGTTGGACAACATTTTCTTCTTTAATTGACTTTAATTTTATTTACTCGGCTCACAAACTTAACAATACTGCTGAAATTGATGACGCTACAGAAAATATGACGAAAGTAATTACCGATGCTTACAATGCTGCCTCCTCGAAACAAATTAATACTAACAATCGTAGTTATCTTCATCCACTCATTAAAACCTTAATCACTAACCGTAATCATGCCCGTAAAACCTGACAAATCTTTCGTGATCCACAAAGTAAGACTAATTATAATCACTCGCAGACTTTAAAAGTCCTGTTCGATAATTATGAAACTTGGGATAGACATCTGCAAACCGTAAACTGCGAAGTCGCAGGACTTTTAAACGTAAACGTTCTCACATTCGAACCCTAGGCTCTAACAATTCACTGGCCAACACTGACAGTCAAAAAGCTGAGGTTTTAGCTGACAGCCTTCAGAAACAGTTTCTTGAGAACAACATTCATAATCATGATACAGAAAATCTCGTTGAGTCCACTATCATTAATTTTATTATTACTTGTCAAGTCTCTGAAATTCTTATCACTAAAGCATCTTTCGTTACTAATTGTATTTCCTCACTGAAAATTAACAAAACTCCTGGCATAGATAAAATTACTAATAAAATGTTAAAAAACTTTCCTTTCAAAATAATACTTGAGATATGTAAAATTACTGATTCTATTCTTCATACTGGTTACTATCCTAAGTCTTGGAAAACAGCTAGAATTCTCCCAATTCTTAAACCTGGAAAGGATCCTACTTCTATTAGTTACAGACCAATTTCTTTACTCTCTTCTACTAGTAAACTAATTGAAAATGTCATCCTGAACCTCCTTAAAAATTAGTCAAATCCAAAGAACCTTCTCATCCCACAGCAATTTGGATTTACCGAAAACTTTCTACAACTCATCAGCTCTACAATCTCACAGAAACTGTTGCTGAAGGATTTATCTGGAAATATGAAACTGCTGCAATTTTTCTTGATGGGGCCAAAGCTTTTGATAGAGTCTGGGTTAATGGATTGATTTACAAACTCATTTCTTACAATTTCTCTCTTTATTTGATTCAAGTAATTCGTAACTATCTCTCAGACAGACACTTTGTTGTCGCAGTAGGGAATACTGATTCCTCAATTCGTGATATTCATGCTGGTGTGCCCCAGGGCACTATTCTAGCTCCTTTCCTCTATAATATCTTTATCAACGATATCCCACAAAAGAACAATATCAAAATTAGTTTGTATGCTGACGACACTGCAATCTTAACGCAAGGCCGAAAAAACTTGCACCATTCAGGAAAATTTGCAAAATTATATCATTGATTTAGAAAAATGGCTCATTACCTGGAAGATAAAATTAAATGTAGACAAGACTGAAGCAGTTCTTTTCACTTGCAAAAAATCCTATAACCCTCCTAATATTAAAATATACAATAATTATATCACCTTGTCTAAATAAACTAAGTACTTAGGAATTATCCTTGATAGTAAACTTAACTACAGATCGCATATATACAACCTTAGAAATAAATTCAATACTCAATTTAGAATTCTCTATCCTTTAATCAATAGAAATTCAGCTTTACCTCTTAATCTCAAAATTCTAATATATCTCTCTTATCTTCGTCCAGTATTAGCTTATGCAAGCTCAGTTTGGGGTTCTGTTGCTCGTACAAATTTTGAAATTATTCAAAGTCTTGAGAACAAAACTCTCAGAATGTTAACGAATTCACCCTGGTACTTTCGTAATAACGATATTAGACGAGCTCTCTCGATTCCAAGTTTAAGACAATTTGTTCACAAAATTTCTACTCAATTCTATAATGATATGCGAAATATCAATAACCCTGTATTAAATATCCTACAAAATTACGATTATGATATTTCTTCCCGCAAACATAGCAAAAGACCTCGCACTGTTCCAAATATTTTAAATTAATTCCTATAACTACTAGATGAAAAAAAGTTCGCTTTTCTCCCTAAGCAATTTTTCTCCTAATTTGACCTTCGCTCATTCTGGGTTATTACATGCAACTGATTTCATCAACATCTACATTTTGAAATTTTTGATATTTTTCATTTTATAATTTTATTAAATAAATAATTCTCTTTAAAAAAAAAAAAGGGCATTTAATTATCGATTTTGCTTATTAACTCAAAGGGCATGAGATCACCGCTATGTTTCAACATTTTACAAAGAAGGAGCTACGCGGCCAAAGATCTCCGTAATAACCTACAATAACCAGAAGTAAAATATTTTTTACTGGAAATTATTTTTTTTTTCCCAATAAAACAGTAATATATATATATAACAAGACTAACAAAAATTCATAATAAAAGAAGTGATGATAGGACAAAAATTTCGTTTACACAAAAATATGATCAGGTAGACATAGGATATTTGTCCATGTATAAAAAGAAAATGATTCCAAAAGTAGCCGAAAGAAAGCGCCCACACGTCATACTGGGGGTTTCTTGGAAATTTGTTTAGCAATAAAACACCTGGCTGGAAATGGATTCGTCATTCGATCCCGGCAGCATGATATCACAAATCCAACTCCCACTGTCTCTTTTTTGATACGAACTTCATTCTCCGATTCCAAAAGAAGATCCAGTTTTTCTCCGTAGTTTATTTTGACAGCTTTGGAATCACTCTTTTCCTCAAGGTCGCTCAAAAGCTGAACTTTGAAACGATTTAGTTTTGGTTTGCTTATAACTCTGCCCTCCCCTTTCCTTGTCTCTTTCTCTGCAGCCAGCCAGAAGTTTTCTCGGTTATTTTTTAACTCTTTTAATTGCCACAGTTTTTATTTTTAAATACTTTTGTAACTATCATTTTAAATTTTGTATTTAATAACCTTTTTACTCCTGTAAGTTCTCTCCGAGCATGGACTCGTTTAATATTCTTTCTTTAGCTTAACTTTTGGATTTTATAATTATGTATTTAATAGTAATCATTGATATGGAGGTACGGGAATTCCCTGGTACTCCAACTAAACACCTACCGTTACGTTACGTTACCAGATCGGGGAAGGGTTCTACAAGAATGGTGAATCCACACCTATCGTATAGAGAAAGGACTGAAGGTAGGAAAAAAAAAAAGCCTTATTATATTGAATTGGAATTTAGTCCTAAGTTTTGAGGAAACGGAGATTTTGGAAGATCATTCACGAAGTGGCAGACCATCCTTGTGCGTGGACCCCTTCATGTTGTAAAAGGTGTCATGGAAGAATTTGCAACGTCGTCAAGGAGGAGTAGCAGTGAACTGGGTTTGGTTTGGTTTGTCGCTCAACGGTCATCTTATGCCCGTTGAGCGACATTTTGGGTTAATTAGATCGTTAATTAACGTGGATTCCGAATCACTCACAAACATCCATACCACCTTCAGGATTCGAACCTAAAGCCTGTGGTTCCAAAGGGTAGAGTGCTATCCAATTGACCATCAGGCCGTAGATCGTATCTAAGTAAGTATAAAATATGCTGAAATAAATATACACATTTATGGAAGAACTTATGAAAATATTGTGAATTATATTAAAAAAAATCGATTATATGCATATATATAATCGATTTTTTTAAAGAAGACTCCTTCTTTGCAACGCGGCAGGTACAGCTTCTTCCTTGGCCTGCGTATTCCCCGGATATGTCGCCGATTGAACATGTGTGGGATTTCGTTGGTCGGCATCTCGCTCGTGATCCTCGTCCTGTTGCTTCTGCAGACGAACTTTGGGTGCGCATACAAACAATATTGAATGCTTTTCCTCAGACAGACATTCAAAATTTGTTTGACTCCATGCCACGTCGTGTAGCAGCACTTATTGCGGCGCGTGGTGGCTACACAAAATACTGATTTCGATCTCTTGCTATTGTTTGTTTGCTTTGAACATTTAATCATTTATTTGTACCAATACCACTCAACAGTGTATTAAATTTCATTCAATTATGACGATTCCTTCATGGTGTTGCAATTTTCACAAACATGAGTTTATTTTCACTGTATGGATAACATTAATTATTTTTTTCAATGCAGGGATATTTACACAGCTAATATCGACACATAACCCGCGAAATCTGTTAACTTCTTTACAAAAGGGGCCACCACTTCGGTGAGTCAGTTTTGGTCACCGGTACTATAGCAATTTAGAAGGAACACCTTTAACTGTGGCATTTGGGGTTTTCATCTTCCTATCTTCCGCACTTACTTAATGAAACTTTACGGTCTAACAATTTATCGTGCCCATTCCTGGGAAAAACACATAACCTTGTGCTGGATTCACTTTCCGGGCTTTCAATTCAATTAGCCTAGATTAGAAGCAATGCTCGCTTTCCATTGGGGGGGGGCTTAGTATATTTTATCTTTATTAATATAAGAACTTTTTTAAAAAATCATAAACGAAAGTCTTATTAAAATAATCTATACATTGAAATTTTTAAAGAAAAATATGCCTTACCACGGTGAATGCTAGCATTATTGCTGTATTATTATTAAATTCATATTAATAGTAATACTGCTGTGTCCAAAAAGTAAGACCAATTTTCAATTTAAAGTTCTCTAGGCTTATGGAATTTCAATTTTTTTTTTTTTTTAGGTTGCTGGCACTATCCTTGACATCTGTGTTAAATTTGACGTCAAAATATTCATTAGTGTTTGAGTTACGCTTGGCTTTGTGAGACGCTAAAACTGATTCCGGAGATTTTTGAAATGCCTGAATTAATTGAGAAAAGAACTTGCATTAAATTTTGTTTGCGGAAACGTATAGAATCGGTGAGCATTCCTATATTGGTAAGAAATGTTTAGAAGTGGTATAAACATTTCAAAGAAGGCAGATAAGGCGTTGAAGACGAAGAGCCCTCTGGTCGGCCATCAACCTCAACTGACGAAGCTCACGTCCAAAAAATGAAAGATTTGGTGCTTGAAAACCGTCGATTTAAAATTAGAGACCTTGCTGATGATGTTGAAATTTCAAAATTCCATTTTAAAAGATGTTTTGGTCTCAAACGCGTCAAATCTCGATTGGTACCGAAAACATGCTCCAGCTCACACTGCATTGATTCTTCGTGCATTGATTCTTCGATTCTTCGCCAAAAATGAAACCCATATCGCTCCACAACCACCGTATTCACACCCTGCGACTTCTGGCTGTTCCCTAAACTCAAAAGGCCACTCCGGGGACACCGGAGGAGTTTTGAAAGAAATTCAACGTGAATCGCCGCGCGCTTTGAAGGCCATCCCTGCCGATTACTTTTTAGCATGCATTGAGTATTGGAAAAAAAGTTGGCATAAGTGCATTGTGTCCGTAGGGGAATACTTTGAAGGCAATGAAATAAATTTGGAAGAATAAGTAAAGAGTTTTTGAAAAAAAAAAAAATTCTTCTTACTTTTTGGGCACAGTAGTACTATACTACTTTCTACATTACAGCATAACTTTATGTATGTTGTAAATTATAGTTATATATTAGTTTTTCCATACAGATTAAATTATATAAATCTACAGATTAATAAGTTTTATTGCAAAGCACAATTTTATCAATAAATTTATTTTTTAAAAAACTTGTAAATGTTCTGATAAATTCTTTTCATGAAAAATACATAAAATCCACTAAAAATGTCCGAAAAATAATGACTATTGACCTAAATTTCTTTCTAATTCATCACGAATATTGCATCATTTCCGTGAAAAGAAGAAAAATAAATAAATAAAACTGATGTTAATTTTCTACTTTTATTTTTTAATTAATTCTAGTGAATATGAATAAAACGAGCTATCGCGATGCAGGAAATTAAAAATTCAACTACTCATTTTTGTAATAATAAAGTACGGGAGAAAACATGTGATTGTTTTTCTGAGAATAACTCGATTTTATTTAATGCAGATGTTAAAATTAAATGAAGATAAACAGAATGCTAAAAGATTGTCGAAGATTTATTAAACCAAAAGCAAAGATGTGCGTTTTTTATAAAATATAAAATTAGTTCTATTCAGTTATCTAAATAAATTCTTATTTATGAAAAAATGAATTTCAATAAATAATGAAATTCATATTCTTCGAAATATATGTTCTTCTAAACTAAAAATATGTTCTTTTTCTTCAACAAATATGTTCTTCTATAAATATGTAGTAAATGAAATAAAAATCACAGAATTTTTTAAATTTTTAAATAATATCCTCTTATGGTTTATACTAAAATATTCTAATTATGATCAAAATAAACTATTGTGTTATTTTACTTCTAGTGTTTTTAAATGTTTCTGTTCTGTATGTTATATAATTTGATTATTTTGTAATATTTAATTATAAGACCACATAACAAGGTTTAAAGATATTGTTTAAAAGCATCAACTGTTTTACCAATGATGAATGAAGAATATTTGACATACCATTACATAAATTATTACTAGAATTATATATTATGTCCTGAATATTATATTATTAATGATTACAACTATTGTTTTTTTCCTCTTATATTTTTAATTTTTTTTTCAAGATATTAGAATTTTTTTTTAGCGTTTTGCTCCGTTTAATATTCTGCAATAGTCTCTGAAAGCTAGAAAAGGGGTTTATTGCCTTCATGGAATATTTTTAAAAAATAATTACCATATCTTATGAGAGGAAAACTGGAATAGTATCATCAATTTCAAGCTTTTTCATTCAGCTTTCGGAACATAGAAATGTTCAAACTCAAATCACCAGGCTTAAAATGTGCCCCTTTTAAACTTTGAAGTACTACTGTGCCCAAAAGGTAAGACCAATTATTTTAAGGACCAATTTTTTTTTTTCAAAAATTCTTTATTTATTCTACCAAATTTATTTCATCGCCATCAAAGTAATCTCCTGCGGACACAATGCACTTGTGCTACCTTTTTTTCCAGGTATGAAGCATCTCCAGGTACTATCCTCAATGCATGCTAAAAAGTCATCGGCAGGGATGGTCATGAAAGCGCGCGGCAATTCACGTTGAATCTCTTCAATCGACTCAAAACGGTGTCCCGGAGTGGTCTTTTGAGCTTAGGGAATAGGCAGAAGTCGCATGGTGCACATACGGTGGTTGTGGAATGATATGGGCTTTAATTTTTGGAGAAAATGTCACGAAGAACAATGCAGTGTGAGCTGGCGCATTCAGTGTTTTCGGTACCAATCGAGATTTGGCGTGTTTGTGACCCAAAATGGAATGAACCGATCCTTTTGAAATTCCATCATCAGCAGTAAGATCTCTAATTGTAAATCGACGGTTTGCAAGCATCAAATCTTTAATTTTTGGACGTGAACTTTGTCGGTTGAGGGTGACGGTCGACCAGAGGGCTCTTCGTCTTCAACGCGTTCTCCTTCTTTTTGAAATGTTTATACCACTTCTAAACACTTCTTTCCGATATAGGAATGCTCACCGAATGCCTTCGGCAACATTATATACGTTTCCGCAAACAAAATTTAATGCAAGTTCTTTGCTCAATTAATTCAGACATTTTAAAAATCGCCGGAATCAGTTTTAGAATCTCACAAAACCAAGCATAACTCAGACACTAATGAATATTTTAACGTCAAATTTCACGGACGCAGATGTCAAGGACAGTGCCAGCAACCTAAAAAAAAAAAAAAATGAAACTCCATAAGCCCCGGGAATTTCAAATTGAAATTTGGTCTTACTTTTTGGACACAGTAGTACTAATATGGAAGTATTTTGGACTTCCAAAAGATAGAAATCGAAAGTAACTGCCAATAATGAATGATATTTAAGTACAACTCAAAGAAACGTAGTGGTTCCCTGATTCCAAAATTGGATCTAAGAAAATTGTGACTACTAATTCAGAAAATAATGAGAGTAACGGGAAATTTAAAAATAAAAACTGTCTGAAATATTTTTACCACAATTTTAGGAAATATATAATTTTAATGACCATTTTAATCTTTGCTGAAAATTTCATATTGAAACTTAAAAGTTTTATTACTTAAAAACTACTCTTAAAAAGAAGTAAAGCAAATTGAAATTTTGAAAGATACATGCGTTTCTTTATTAAAAATTTTAGTAGCTAGATAAGAAAATCAATGAGCAATTGTAGATTTTCACATTCGAAATACTGCTATTTACTACTGTGTCCAAAAAGTAAGACCAATTTTCAATTTAAATTTCCCGGGCTTAAGGAATTAAATTTTTTTTTTTTTTTTTTTTTAGTTGCTGGCACTGTTCTTGACATCTGTGTGAAATTTGACGTAAAATATTCATTAGTGTTTGAGTTACGCTTGGCTTTGTGAGACGCTAAAACTGATTCCGGAGATTTTTGAAATGTCTGAATTCATTGAGCAAAGAACTTGCATCAAATTTTTGCTTGGAATGCCTTATGCTTATAGAATGTAGCATAAGGCATTCGGTGAGCATTCCTCAATCGGAAAGAAATGTTTAGAAGTGGTATAAACAGTTCGAAGAAGGCAGAGAACACGTTGAAGACGAAGAACCCTCTGGTCGACCCTCAACCTCTACCGACGAATCTCGCGTCCAAAAAATAAAGATTTGGTACTTGTAAACTGTCGATTTACAATTAGAAACTTTGTTGATGATGTTGGAATTTCAAAAGGATCGGACCATTCCATTTTGGGCCTCAAACGCGTCAAATCTCGATTGGTACCGAAAACATTGAATGCTCCAGGTCACACTGCATTGATTCTTCATGACTTTTTCGCCAAAAATGAAACTCATATCGTTCCACAACCACCGTATTCGCACCGTGCGACTTCTGGATATTCCCTAAACTCAAAAGACCACTCCGGGGATACCGTTTTTGTGTCGATTGAAGAGATTCAACGTGAATTGCCGTGCGCTTTGAAGGCCATCCCTACCGATGACTTTTTGAGCATGCATTGAGGATTGGGAAAAAAGTTGGCATAAGTGCATTGTGTCCGGAGGGGATCACTTTGAAGGCGATGAAATAAATTTGGAAGAATAAATGAAGAGTTTTTGAAAAAAAAAGTAATTGATCTTACTTTTTTTGGGCACAGTAGTATTTAAGTACAGATTGAAGAAATGCTGTTGTTCCCGTATCCCAAAAATTGGATTTAGGAAAATTGTAACTACTAATTCAGAAAATAAAGATTACTATGTAAATTTAAATGACAATGACAGTAAAGCAAATTTAGAAATAAAACCTGCCTGAAATATTTTTACAACTTTAGGAAATATATAATTTTTAGTGTCCATTTTAATCTTTGCTGAAAATTTTATATTGAAACTTAAAGGTTTTCTTATTTAAAAGCTACTCTTAAAGGAGAAGAAGAAAATTGAAACTTTGAAAGATATATGCGTTTCTTGATTAAAAATGTTAGAAACTAGATAAGAAAATCAATGAGCAATTGTAGATTTCATATTCTAAATACTGCTGTTTAATTCAGTAAAAAAACTATGCATACTTTTTAAATAAGAATAAGAAGAAATTTACGAGCTTTAAGAATATTCCAAATTGAGCAAAATATATTTTTGATGCAATATTATTATATGGCTTTTTACAAAAATTCGATCGCTATTCTTGAAAACAAACAGTCTCTGAACAAAGGAAAATCTTATGAAATTAATAATATTCTTAAAAACAAAAAGAACAAAATTTTTTTCTGAACCTTTATTAAATGAGATAAAATACTTGAAATCATTAATATTATGTAATGGTGTACATTTTATATTTAAATGCAATCTTGTTCTTTTAAATATAAATGTTTTTGAAAGAAGAACAAGTCAAGTGCGCCAAATGTAAAAAGAATCATGGTTGGTTCTTCTGTAAGAACACTGACTGTTAAAATGTGGGGAAAAGTTCAGCCCCCCTTCCCGAACCCCAAATAGTAATAAATCCCATGAGAGTGGTGAAAGTTCTTACCGAAAAAAGGGCAAATATGCTTTACAGCAAGAGTGACGAAAGAGAATCAGCATTGCGAAATACTGATCTGTTTTTATAAGAAAGTCGATATAGATATGACACACGCTATTACTGGTGCTTTTTTTATTGGTATACGAGTTCTTAATGTTCTTGTGGAATATGAAGAAAATTAATCCCTTTAAGCTGCATTACTTTAGTCCGAAATGGTGTAAACGTAATGTAACGGTGTTTAGATCGTTTGTTTAGTTGAAGTACCGAGGGTATTAATTATTGATATGGAGTTACCCTGTAACTCCATATCAATAATTAACATTAAAAAGGTACATAATTATATATATCAAAATTTAAAGTTCATAAAAGAAGAAAATTTTTATAGAGCACATGCTCCGTAAGGATATCAAAATGAATTAATTAGGATTAGTAAATCTTTTCAAAATTTAGTATAATAATTAATAATGAAATTTATTTAGATTTAAATAAATAAATCTGACAATAAAAAGAAAATTAAATAGCCACGATACAAAATCTGATCAGGGATAGTAAAAAAAAAAAAAAAAAAAGGAAAGGAAAGTAGCAGAGTTTGTTTGCAAACAAAATAAAAACATCGCAAAGTTCAGCGCATCGAAACGACCTGGAGGTTTGGTTTGTCACTCTACGGTCATCTTGTGCACAATTTAAGCTAAACAGACCAGGACCTTTTAACGTGGATTCGAACCACTCACAAACATCCATTCCACCACGAGGATTCGAACCTGAAGCCTGGGATACCAAAGGCCAGAGCGTTAGCCACTTGGCCACCAGATCGCAAAAAGACTTGGCCGAAAGCTGCTTGGATTCAGAAGATACCGAAACGGACTTCGGCGAAGGTGTTTTGTATATATGAATGATGTGATTAATGAAGCACTAGAATATTAATGAAGCAAATGAAGTTAAGTCAGAATTAATATTTCTACCAGGGGTGAACAACCCGCGGCTCGCCTTGAATATTTTTCCAGTCCGTGAGATTTATCACACTTTCACAAAATATATTTAATTCATCTGATTCCAAATTTTTAATTCATCTCATTTATGACCAAAGTAGTGAAAACCAACGTATTAAAAAATACATTATGTGTGCATCCCTATATTCAAAAATTAACTGTCGAAATTATGAGAAAAATTTAACTTTAATTTTAAAATAATATTCTTGCGAATATATGACAGATATTGCCTGTTTTATTTATGAGTTTACAGTTATGAGTTCGGAATAATTAAATTATATTCTGCGAACACATGATGCGCGCTCTGCTTGGAACATCTAATAAAACAGGTTCTATGTTTCACTTTAAGTGACCTCAGTGACGCAGTGAACATTCTTAGATACCCACAGTTGATTATTGATAGCAGAGCAAACCAGATTCTTAGTTCAAATCTTTAGCACTCTTAGTTCAGCTTACACCTAGTAATCGTTTTTTTTTTTTTTTTGAAAATGAAATTGATCAACACAAAACACGCTCAAACATAATGGACGCTAACCTGCAACACTCATTACAATGTGCAAATACCCAAATTGAGACCGATTTGCAAAAGCTAAGTGAAAGAGTGGAGAAACAAATATCGCTCTTGTAAAATAAGCATTTTTTAATGATTTCGTTTTTTTATTTCATTTATATTTATATATTGTTTATATTTCATTTTTAGTGTTATATATTTCTTTACAATGTGCGTTTAGTATCATTATTATTATATTATCTACGTTTACATGTAAGAATACTAGTAAACAAAAAAATAATAACTCACTATGTTTAAATTTTTCACTCCAAAAAAAAAAACATCTGTAGTGGGTCTAAATCTAATATAGGGATATATAATTTTATATGCAGCCCGCGGAGTTATGTTGCATTTCCAAAGTGGCCCGCAAAATCATTTGAGTTGGCCCCTCCTCTACTATAGCACAGAAGAATTTAGCTACAATACTACGAATTTTTATACAATAATGCGAGATTGTCAGAAGGCAGTTCAATTTATGAGAAACTAAAGTAAAATATTTAGTGAACGCTTTAAGAATGTTTTGAATACCCTAAATTAATGCTTTTATTTACAAGTTTGCAGTTAACAAAAAGGCCTTTTATAATAAACAAAATGACCCTGTCAAATGTGGCCAGGATATTTGATCAACTTTGTCTCATTTGCTCCTGGATAGCAAAAGAAAAATATTCATGCAACATATTAGGCTATAAAATTAAACTGGGATAAAGTATTCTTTCCAGAAGTACAAGTCTCTTTTAAATTCAAATACAAGTTGCTATTCCATCTCCTATCAGTTAACTAAGCATTCCGATATGTATTTAACGAAATAAATATTCATGAAATAGAAATTCATGAATTTGCAGAACACATATACATCTATTACATTATTATTTAAAAGTACATTATTTAAATTATTTCATACATCTAAAGGTAAAGCTATATATTTTCAGGGAATAACTTAACTGGGATTAATTTTAATGAAGCTTTTATTTCCACAATATCTGGACAGGAAATGAATAGATGTTTAAATTGCAACAAAAACAGCAATGATAGTCATAACAAAGTAGCTGCAAATAGAAATGTTCTTTTTTTTTTCTTTGCATGTTTTGATACTTCATTTCTTTTTAATTTTAATTTTTTTAACATTTCATTCTTATTCTTAAAAGAATAAATAATACATTTGTTCTTAAATAAAGCATATTGAAAATTCTTTTAAGGAAAAAAAAATCTTGTAAGAATCAAAATATAGTAGAAATGAAATACATATAATCTACGTTACTTTAAGAACAAAATTTTGAAACAATTTAAATTAAACATTTATTACAATTGGTCAAGCGGAAAGATTTAAAAAATAATACAATTCTTAATATTATATGAATATTCTACGAATAGCAATTAGCAAGTGGAACACAAGCATATATGTGATACATTTTTGCAATTTGTTTGTATTACAAACATATAATTAAAAAAGATAAATTTTCTCTGACAAAAACGATTAAAATTTACATTTGCTAGATTTTAAAACTCTTTTCAATTGAGAACTGGATATTTGCACTTCTATATCATCACCCAGCTCCTCGCATTCGAGATCTAGTATTTGCAATTGTTTTGAATTTATCGGATGTGATAGCGGACGCTATGCAAACACTCATTTTAAGCCTCCCGGTAAATTGTCAAGTGCTGATGAGCGCATGCGCAGTGGCATCATGCACCTGACAGCGGAGAAGTGAAAGCGGGTGGCTTCCTTTATGCAAAAACTTTCTATTATTTTGCAGATTTTTTTATATGTGTGCTAGACGTCATGCTGCAGTCATGCAGTCAGTATATGCAACATGCTGACTCCAGAAGTCTATGCATCATTGGCCTAAGTACTTCAAAATAATAAAATGCTTGATTTATTAAAAAAAAAATTACATTTACACCATTCAATTAAATAACTAAATTTGATATTATTAAACTTTCAATTAGGTCTATTTAAACAATTTTTATTTACTATTAATACAATATAAAGCATTTTTAAAAGAAATTCTCATTACATGCTACTGTGCCCAAAAGTAAGAAAAAAAAATTTTTTTCAAAAACTCTTTATTTATTCATCAGAATTTATTTGATCTCCTTCAAAGTAATCCCCTCCGGACACAATGCACTTATGCAAACTTTTTTTTTCAATCCTCAATGCATGCTGAAAAGTCATCGGCAGGGAGGGCCTTCAAAGCGCGCGCCGATTCACGTTGAATCTCTTCAATTGACTCAAAACGGTGTCTCCGGAGTGGTCTTTTTAGTTTAGAGAATAGCCAGAAGTCACACGGTGTGAATACGGTGGTTGTGGAACGATATGGGTTTAATTTTTGGCGAAACAGTCACGAAGAATCAATGCAGTGTGAGCTGGCGCATTCAGTGTTTTCGGTACCAATCGAGATTTGACGTGTTTGAGGCCCAAAATGGAATTGACCAATCCTTTTGAAATTCCAACATCATCATCAAGGTCTCTAATTGTAAATCGACGGCTTGCAAGCCCCACATCTTTAATTTTTTGGACGTGAACTTTGTCGGTTGAGGGTGATGGTCGACCAGAGGGCTCTTCGTCTTCAACGCGTGCTCTGCCTTCTTTGAAATGTTTATACCACTTCTAAACATTTCTTTCCGATATAGGAATGCTCACCGAATGCCTTCTGCAACCTTCTATACGTTTCCACAAATAAAATTTAATGCAAGTTCTTTGCTCAATTAATTCAGACATTTCAAAAATCGCCGGAATCAGTTTTAGCGTCTCACAAAGCCAAGCGTAACTCAAACACTAATGAATATTTTGAACGTGAAATTTCACACGTTGTTAAGTCAAGGACAGTGCCAGCAACCTAAAAAAAAAAAAAAAAAAAAAAAAAAATTGAAATTCCATTAGCCCCGGGAAAATTGGTCTTACTTTTGGACACAGCAGTACATATCCTAGTTCATTTATTCCTTTAAAGGTTGTTAGAAATACAAAGTGTAAAAAGTATGAATAATAATTTAATTACATTAAAACTTACATTGCAGAAATGGAGAAGTATAGATACGTAGAACTATGTTTTTTGCAAAATCATGTTTTATTAATTTTTTGTACATTCTGAGAGCAGCTTTATTATTAAATTTTTCCTTATCTCACACATTTATGAAATGCGTCGATACATTTCAGCTATGTATAAAGATGCCAAAAATTATAAATTAAGTTTATAATTAATCCTGCTAATGTTATAGATTCTTAAAAACCAGTATAATTATTATTATTAAGGTTTTTTTTACTTGGATTTCAATTCTTTATTTTTAAATAATTTTAAGAAACATTTTAGTGTAGACTGAATGTTTTCAGATTATTTATCATTATAGTAGTATATAATAAAGTAGTTTGGTTTGAATTGTGAAATCCAACTTTTAGTGAGTGAAATATCTAACAGGTGGGCTGAAAAGTCCGTAGGCGGACACATAGATGGCTCTACTAGTATTAAATCCATATGATTTTTAGTTAGCCCTAACGTTCAAAAGACACGTGTATAAATTTGACAGCTGTTGCACTATTAGTATGTGAGTTATAGCATTTTTAGTGATGCAACTTTTGTTAGTTTCAAAAAATGGATAAAAAGGAATTTCTTGTGTTAATAAAGCATTGCGTTTTAGCGAAAAAAATACTATTGAAGCCAAGGCTTGGCTTGATAAACATCATTCGGACTTTGCAATAGGAAAATCAAACGTAGAGAAGTGGGTTGTTAAATTTAAACGAGGCGAAATTAGCACCGTGGACGATGAACGCAGTGGAAGCCCCAAAGAGGCTGTTACGACGAAAACGTCAAAAAAGTCCACAAAATAATTTTTGATAACCGTAAAGTGAAGTTGATTGAGATAGCTGAGACCCTAAAGATATCAAAGGAACGTGTTGGACATATCGTGAATGAATATTTGATTTGCGAAAACTCTGTTCAAAGTGGGTGCCGCGCGAGCTCACAATCGACCAAAAACAACAACGAATTGATGATTCAAAGTAGTATTTGGAGCTGTTCAATCGTAATAAACCCGAATTTTTGCGTCGATATGTGACAATGGATGAAACATGGCTCCATCATTTCACACCGGAGTCCAATTGACAGTCAGCCCAGTGGACTGCATGTGATGAACACTAAAAATGCTATAACTCACATACTAATAGTGCAACAGCTGCCAAATTTATACACGTGTCTTTTGAAGGTTAGGGCTAACTAAAAAACATGGATTTAATACTAGTAGCGCCATCTATGTGTCAGACTATGAACTTTTCAGCCAACCTGTTAATTTAAATCGTTGACGACTGCCTGGTGTAATTTTTGTCTCAGATTGCATCCAGCATCGAAAATTGCGAATAACTCTTTTCACTCTCTATTTTAATTTTATAAAAATAATAATTGGTTTTGGTCTTTAAGGTTTAAATTGATTTAAATGTTCATGAAGATAATTAATTAAATGAAAATTCATTTGTGTGAAAGGGTGGTCTTACACAATGGTACGAGCTTTTATTATGATAGCAAAAAAAGAGTACAAACCCGAGCATTTGTTTAGTTTGCAAATATCTTATGCAATATAATTCGTAGATGCAGAACTTTTTGTTGTTGTTTGATCTACATGTTGAGACAAAAGTTTTCAACAAGCAATTCAGAACTCTATGAAATAATAAATGGTATGAAATATCAGTAAAACCATCCAAATTAAAAGAAAAAATATTATTTTTTATATTCATCTATGCAACTATTTCATTTGATTCGTTAAGCAAAAATGCTTTCTATAAATATTGTAAAATAAAAAGTTATACTATTTGTTGCATAACTAAATTGGCCAAAGTTATTGCATCATTAACTGTTTCTATCTTTTATGAATATTATTCATTACATTTATACCTATACTATATTTATATGTTAATTTAATGATTGAAATATTTGGTGGCAAAAAATAACATTTTGACTTGTGAACTTATATCTGGAGCACAATGACATGTTCTTAAGTACGACACTTTACCACTCAGTCTGGGATCAATTCAAATCCTACGTGAAATCCATTTTCTTGTATAAAAAATTGGCTACATATGTATCCATACGCACCCATATTTCCGATTTACCTGGAAGGCTTCCAAAATTTCTTAGCAGTTTTCTTTTGTCTATTGGATAATTTGAACTTTTATGAAATCTGAGAAATGTTTCTCTAATATTCCATAACCTATCCCATAATTAATATTCCTTGAGTGCTTTGTCTTTATTCACCTGGATACCTTTATTCACCTGGAATTTTCTTTTATCTCTTGAAAAATTTGAATCTTTGAACTTTTATGAAATCTGAGAAATGTTTCTCTAATATTCCATAACCTATCCCATAATTAATATTCCTTGAGTGCTTTGTCTTTATTCACCTGGATACCTTTATTCACCTGGAATTTTCTTTTATCTCTTGAAAAATTTGAATCTTTGAACTTTTATGAAATCTGAGAAATGTTTTCTAATATTCCATAACCTATCCCATAATTAATATTCCTTGAGTGCTTTGTCTTTATTCACCTGGATACCTTTATTCACCTGGAATTTTCTTTTATCTCTTGAAAAATTTGAATCTTTGAACTTTTATGAAATCTGAGAAATGTTTCTCTAATATTCCATAACCTATCCCATAATTAATATTCCTTGAGTGCTTTGTCTTTATTCACCTGGATACCTTTATTCACCTGGAATTTTCTTTTATCTCTTGAAAAATTTGAATCTTTGAACTTTTATGAAATCTGAGAAATGTTTCTCTAATATTCCATAACCTATCCCATAATTAATATTCCTTGAGTGCTTTGTCTTTATTCACCTGGATACCTTTATTCACCTGGAATTTTCTTTTATCTCTTGAAAAATTTGAATCTTTGAACTTTTATGAAATCTGAGAAATGTTTCTCTAATATTCCATGACCTATCCCATAATTAATATTCCATGAGTGCTTTGTCTTTATTCACCTGGATACCTAGATTCACCTATACAAACCGAAGTTTGAAAATGAAAAGTGAAACACAATAACTGCTAAGCACTGCTTGCTATATGAATTACCGCTTGTTTGTTATAGACAGGGCCTGATTTAGATGAAAAGAGGCCCTAGGCTATTCCACTTATGAGGTCCTTTCACCTTCCATATTTAAGTTTGTAAATTACTTATTATGTTTGTTTATTATTCATGTGTTTAGAATTTCTCCTTATTTTTGATTCAGTGTTTCAGTGTTTACTGTTTTTAGAATAGTGGAATTCTAATTTTGCTAACAATTTGAATGTAGGCCCTCTTGATCTTGAGGCCCTAGGCTGAAGCCTGAGTTAGCCTATAGGAAAAATCCGGCCCTGGTTATTATAAGGTTTTTAATGTTCTTCTATGAATTTGCTTTTTCATATTTTTCCCAGTATACCAGAAATCCTTAAAACATTGATAAATTCTATGTAGGGCCGGATTCAGATGAAAAGAGGCCTTAGGCTATTCCACTTATGAGGACCTTTCACCTCCCATTTTTAAGTCTGTAAATTACATGAGAGATAATAAAATATGTCATTACTGTGATATATATCAATATGTTAAATGAAACATGTTGTGATTGGTACTAATCTTTATATAAAATGTGGCACGGTTAATAAATAAAAAAAGTTGAGAACACTTATTTGGACATTTATTCTCAGCACCCTATAGAGTACTTGTAGCAGTAACTAATCAAACATAACACACAACATTTACAAAAGAAATAAAATTCAAATAATAAAAATCTTTGACTATGAAAATAAAATATGCAATAAAAATTATCATTTTCTATCAAATTGAATTAAATATATTCAATACACTGAAGATTAAAGCAAATTCAATTCAGATAAATTTATTTCATAATTTCTCTTTATTTTCGATTCAGTGTTTTAGTGTTTACTGTTTTTAGAATAGTGTAATTCTAATTTTTCTAACAATTTGAATGTAGGCTCCTCTTGATCTTGGGCGCTAGGCTGAAGCCTAGTTAGCCTTTAGGAAAATCGGTCCCTGGCTATAGATAACATTTTTTTTTTCATCCACCACCGCAAACGAGCGAAGAGCCTTCTACAACTCGTTCTGAGAGAACTGCGAACTTGAAAGGTGAAGTAACGACTGGGGAGAAAGAATCAGCCATGCCTTCCTGTAATGTCAAAAAACGTACCACTTTAAAAATATTATATCTGTGCGAGCATGAAACAAATTAGTTACAGTTTGAAATCAAGAAAAAGATTTATACAAAGTGAAAGTTTTAGAAATATTATATATTAAAACTTCTTAAAAGCATTTAAAACCGCTGTTTTTATTTATAACAGTCCATAATATAAGAAAAATAAGCTACAAATCAATACACAGCAAAATCAAACTATCTTACGGAATAAAGTAACTGCTTGTCACAAAATATTATATAAAAATACAATGCTATCAAAAACTTTTAGAGAATATTACATTAAAATAGTATTAGATTTATAAAATATGTATATTAAATTGACAATTTCTGCCCTTTGATAAATAAGTATAAAATGCCATGTTTTTTCGGGGATTTTGTTATATACAGAACACATGAACGAAACATTCATCATACATTACAAATAAAAAAAACCCAAAGCAGTCTATTTTAATTATTTTATTAAGATTCATAAGCACCGATTCAGACTCAAACTATGCACATTTCAGGTGGTCTCAGCAAAATATCTTCATACATTTTATTCGTTCTTGTAACAAAGAACAGTAATATGATAATACTATATCGCCTTTTTTTTTTTTTCAAAATATACTCTTAAATTCTGTCAATGGAAATATTCTGAAGGTAAAAATAATTGAATATTTGCTAATAATCATATGGAAATGTTTAAGACAAATTCAGTTTCATTTGTTTTATTGTCAGAGTAAACAAAATTTAAAATGTTGGCACTAAAGATTAATTATTTTTAAATGTCAATTTCAAGATGTGGGAATTTCTTCTCGTTGAACAAATAATGAAAAAAGGAACACTTTTTAGAAGAATGCTCTAATTTTGATATTTGTCGAAATAATTGCTAATCAGATTACAAACTTTACTCATCTGTAGCAGACATTATTTCCCAGGTCTATTTTTCTCGATGACCAATGCCAATAATGCAGATAATCAGATAGAACTTTCGTAAATTCCTGCATTCTACATGAATAAAAATTTTATATGAAAATAATATCTTAACAGATTACATAAATTTCATCAACATGCAAGTTTATTAATGTGGAGGAATAAATTTAATATTTAAAACAATATAATACGCAGAGCTCCATTTTCTTTTTTAATATTTGACTTAAAGGTTTTAAATACAATTTTCCTTGGATTTATTAATTTGGTGTGTTTTTTTTGTTTACACTAGGGGACCAAAGACAATGATTAATCTCCATTTTCCCCGAAGATTAACTAATTCATTCAGAAATTATAGAAATGCCTATTTTATTTTCAAAGCATTTGATGCCATATTATCATTAAAGAAATTTGCATTTTCAATAACTATGTCAGAATCGATATCAGAAACCTAAGAAAAGTTATCTCATTTTATTGTTTGTAATGTAAAATATCCTAATTTTAATGAAATCCACTTCAATAATTTAATAATAATTAATCTAAAATAAAACCATTTAAAATTCTGTTCTTTTTTAAAATACTTACAGAAATGTATTGATATTGCATAAGATTTCATTAAAACATTAGTAGACAATACATGTGGATACTTATTATTTTGTTTACTTTGAAATGAAATCATGTTTAAATAAAGGATGTTATCAGTGCAACTAATTACAAATTTCTGTAAATGTAAATGTGAATGTGTTTCTTATTAATGTAAATGTGTTTCTGAATATATTTTTATGTATGCTAATATACAGGAACAATGTAATATGAACTGTAATATTTTTCATAGAAAATGGTTGCAAATAAACATCTATTTCTGTTTATGTAAATGTTTAATTTATCTATTTATTACTTATATTTGATATAAAATAATTATCTTCACCCAAATCCTTTGGAAATAAAACCAAAAATTTAATATAAATAAAAACTTAAGCTATGAAATGTGATTGTACTAATGGCCAAGATTTTCCTTTTGACAATAATTAAATTTTTCAAAATAATTATAATCATTAATATAATGGTAGTACAATGGCATTAAATAATCTGAACATAAAGTACAATAAAGATTTTTATCAGAGAGAATCAATTAAGTCTAATATATTTATATATTCTTTTAAGTTCAAGTTGAGAAAAAAAAAAAACTTTAAATTGGGAAGAAACTTAAACTTTTGTAAATATATATAATAGTTTTCTCATACCTTTCAGTGGAATGTAAAAAAAAAATTGTATTTCGTTATGATTCTTTGTTATGGACATGATTATTATGTTTTTTATTACTTGCATATTAAAAAATATTTTTGTTTTATTTACAAACATGACGATGTTGACACTAAATGGAGAGAATTGCTTTATTTGTAAAATGAAACATAAATATAGTACAGAAAAAGTGAGGGAATTATATTAAGTAATACTATTGTTATTATTTTATTGTTAGTAATATTTATTGTTATTATTTTAGTGTATATACTAGGAGTGCATATATCGAACATCCACATAAGTTATTTTAATCATATCTGTAGCATTTTGTATATCTCATCTAAAACAATAATCATTAATACACCCATCGTAAACGAATATTAAAAATTTATGTATTCCTACTTCCCAAAACATGTAAATTCATTTCTCAGCAAACACTTTAGCATTGAAGCTTAATTGCTTCTAATCATTATCAACACCGGTAGAGAGGATTGAAATATTACATAATTTTTTCCTTATCATTTTAAGTTATGGGAGAGACATTAGGCACCAATCATATGAATTTTCTACTACGGCTAAGGAAGTATTTCTTGCAATTTCAAAATCAAACCATGCGTAAGGAACATCAAATAACGTCTTGTGGGCAGAAGAAATGCAATTATATACCGTGAGCTGTTGCGGGTGTTTGCAATACATATTTAATGCTTATTGTTAGTCAATTTTTCTTCAGGGTAGCTCAATTCCAGTTATTCTTCTGTAATACGTTAAAATCAATCAATTTTTTTGTTGTAAATTTTCAGTTTCGAAGAATTTTAAACCATTTCAACATTTTTCTCGATTTCCACAAGTGCTTACCACTTTTTTTTATATTATGGTTATTATATATATTATCTTTTTACGCCAACTTCAGTTACGAATCGGTTGGACTGAAAATAATCTTTTGTATACTGTAATTGACATTGAATCAGCGAGCTTCTCTGGACGTCTACTCGGTCTACTGGAGGTTCTTCATGAGATTCTTCTTTTTGGAGCGGATGTGTGTTTCATCTCTTCTTCAAAGCGGTTGTTAACTAGTGTTTATTCTCTTTGGCGATGGTTGACGGAATGGATACATCGAGAGCTGACGGGCAGAGTCCTTTTCAGGGCCTCCTGACGCCGGACGATCCCGGAAGTCTACAATCATCGGAGCATATCTGCGAGCGCTTCCAACAAATGGCTAATGAAAAAGCTGCTGCTGAAAGGGCCCTCTCCCTGCACCTGACGTACCTGAACGATCCGGACATCCAAGCAGATCCTGTGGTCCTCCAAAGAATAGAAAACATCGTGCGGCGCACCAGCAGCAAAGTGGATTTCATTGACGACCAGGTAAGACTCTTAGGTTCTTGCCCAGTACTAAATTGCAACATCCACTATAGTAATTTCTCTAGTAATGTTAATTTAAATATTAAAAATCTAAGCAACTCAAAACGGGCAAGTGATTGCGTTAACGACGGATTTCAGTACCCAACCAAAAGGAACACGGCGAAATCTGTTATTCTTAATTCCATTACCATACCTATTTCTCAAAATAAATTTTCCAATCTGCAAAAATATTCCTTCTGATGACGATAATATCACCCTTATTATTACTAAAATTCCACCTGTTATGGTGCGACAAAAGGACGACCTTAAAAACAATTAAAACTTTTAAATAATTCTTTCCCGGATACTAAAATTACCCTTTCCGGAGAACTGTTAAAAATCTTTCCCAAAGACTCGGATCAGCATAGACATATTACAGCTTTTCTCAATAAAAACAAAATGGATTACTTCATCATTACTCCCAAAAATGAAAGAAAATGAGACCTATTAAGGCGGTCATTAAGGGACTTCCTAAAAATACTAATGTGACTGAAATTGAAGAAGCTCTTACTGAATTAAACTATATCGAATGCAAAGTAACACAACTCACAAATTTGAAAACTAAAGCTCCAATAGCAGTTTGGCAGGTCGTCCTCTCTCGCTCTAAACACAACGAAAAAATTTTTGAACTATCTAAACTCCTATACTTGTTCATCAAAGTTGAAAAATTTAACCCCAGGCCTGGTACGACGCAATGCTATAATTGCAATAATTTCCGTCACAGTTCTGCAAACTGTCATAGCACCCCGAGATGCTTAAAATGTGGTAAAGCCCATATTACTAAAGATTGCAATATCACTAACAGGTTGGAGAATCCCACTTGTATCAACTGCGGTCAATCTGGACATCTCACCGCGCGCGGGTGCCCTACATTTCCGAAACCCAGAATCCCACCACAAAATCCTGCCAATTCCCGTAATTCCGTTCCTACCCGCAATATCAACCCTAACCTATCTTTCGCCGGTATCTCCGGTAATATCTCACCCCAACAGGCTTCTGCTCAAACTACTAATCTTCCTCAAGTAAATCCGCTACATGATTCGTACAACACTGAAATTATGGAACTCCTATACATTCTAAATGAATTTGCTAATCTTTTCAATAAAGAAAATATACCACGTGTTATACAATGGGCTTAAAAACGCACAAACTAATGACGAAAAAATTCACCATATTGATTAATGGATTTTCCAAATTTTTTATTAATAATCATTAATGTCTGTTCTCTTTGCCGGACTAAAAATGTTATTGGAACGCCAACGGTATTATTTCTAAACTCACAGAATTTTATAACTTCATATCCTCGTATGAACCAGATATTATTCTCCTCCAAGAAACTTTTCTCAAACCCTCTCAAAATATTTTTCTCGCGAAGTACAATTTTACAGAAACGACGGACCTCAAAACCCTGTCTCAAGCGCCACCGCAATACTCATCAAAAATTGCATTCCTCGCTTCGAAATTCCTACCCCTTCTCTTACTAACATCAAAGCCTCCGTCGTCGCTGTAACTTTTTCAAATCTCGCTCCAACTACTATCCCCTCCATTTATGTACCTTGTCGAATCACTAAAAATACTTTAAACTCTGATCTAACCACTCTACTCACTATTAATACTAGCTCTATTCTATGCGGTGATTTTAATGCCCATCATGATAGCTGGGACTGAAATTATAATTTTACTGGTTCTTCTCTTAAAAACTTCTCAATTAGTACAGGTTTTGAAATAATTGCTCCACCCACCCCTACTAGATTTGGTTTTAACTCTTCTTCCACAATTGACCTAACAATCCTCGATAATTTTCACTATAATTATAATATTTCTTCCCTTCCCGAGCTCTTTTCCGATCACAATCCCATTCTTCTAACTTTCAATATCACCTATACGACTCTTAAAATCCCTCATAAAGTTACTACTAACTGGAATCTTTTCAAATCTAAGCTCACTGAAACTTCCCCACTTCAACCCTCTGATATTAATAATAATCTAGACATAGATAAGGAAATCTCTAATTTAACTAGCTCTATTCTTTCAGCATATAACTCTGCTTCTAAACCCATTCATAATAAGAATTCCTACTTTCTTCCTCCCTATATTAAAAACCTTATAACATATCGCAATCGTACTAGAATCTGGCAAACATATAGAGATCCCTATTCTAAATATCTTTTCAATAGAGCACAATCCTTCCTACGTAAAGAGATAAAAAAAAGTTTAATCAATCTGCCTGGGCCTCCGAACTAGCCGCTTTAAATACTGATGATTCATCTCTTTGGGAAAACCACAAAAAGGTATAAAAGTAAAAGATCCCGAATTCCTGCCCTAACCACTCCCACTGTCGCCGCTTTCACTAACTCACAAAAGGCTGAAATGCTCGCAGACTCGTATCGAGAACAGTTCTCGGAAAACAATCTATCCGACCCGGAAACTGAAATGACGGTTTTCAATACCCTCTCCAATTTCTTCAACTCTCCTCGGCCTACTATTTTCTATTCTGCTAACCCTTCGGATATTACCTCCTATATTAAAAATACTAATATTAAAAAAGCCCCCGGAACTGACAGTATTACTAACAAAATGCTTAAAAATCTTCCCCCTCTCACCATACTTTGGCTGACCCATATCATTAACAATATTTTTCGACTAGCTTACTTCCCTCTACTTGGAAATCCGCTAGAATTCTGCCTATCTTAAAACCTGGTAAAGATCCAACTAATCCTACCAACTACCGTCCTATCTCGCTTCTTTCTACACTTAGTAAACTCACAGAAAAAAATCATTCTTGATAAATTCCTTAATTTGACCGATTCTAATATCATTTCTCCACACCAATTTGGGTTTCAGAAAAACTTATCCACCACCCACCAACTTTTAAGAGTCACCGAAATAATCACCCATGGTTTTTCTACAAAAAGTTCTACAGGCATCATCTTCCTTGATATCGCCAAAGACTTCGATAGGGTTTGGGTTAATGGTCTAATTTTTAAACTCATTTATTATGACTTCCCTCCTCATTTAATCCACCTAATCAGTTCCTTTCTCAGTAATCGTTCTTTCGCAGTCTGTGTCAATAACTCCGATTCCTCCCTTAAACCCATGTCTGCTGGAATCCCTCAAGGCTCTGTCCTTGCTCCGCATCTCTTTACACTCTTCATGAATGATATTCCACAAAAATCTAACACTACACTTAGCCTTTATGCTGATGACACAGCCATCATTTCACAACACCGCAACCCTAATTTTCTCGTCAAGTACCTTCAAAATTACATTCATCTTCTTGAGTGCTGGCTTACTAAATGGAAAATCGAATTAAATGTCAATAAAACTGAGGCAGTCTTTTTTCTCACACAAACGCATTCCTTCTCAAACTATCTCTATCTACGGAGAGAATGTTATCTGGTCAAAACAAGCTAAATATCTCGGTGTTATTCTCGATAAAAAATCTCGCCTATCTTCCATACATTATACACATCCGCGATAAATTCAATAAACTCATTCGCATCCTCTATCCTTTAATTTGCCGTAACTCTCCAACCACCATAAACATTAAACTTATTCTTTATAAAACTTGCATGAGGCCTACAATAACATATGCTAGCCCGGTTTGGGGATCCGCTGCTAAGACCAATATTATTTGCCGCTTGCAAAATAAAATTCTTCGAATGATCATTAATGCCCTCTGGTTTTTCCGTAATAGTGATATCCACCATTCTCTCAAATTGCAAACGATTCCCCAATTTATTCAAAGGCTTGCCTATAACTTTTACTCGAATCTTCCTAATATTCAAAACGATTTAATCAAAAGGCTCCCAGATTATGGCATCCAAAAATGCTAAACGTCCTCGAACCTCTCTCATAATTGATTCCACTTCCCACCCCTGACTTGTTCCCGCCTTATTTTACCCAATGCGTTTTCGCAATCATTTCTCCTTACGTTGTACTTTTTATTTTTTAGATTAATTCTATCTGTATACTTGTATTTATCCCGAACCGTTTTCTTCAACTCTGCTTCTTAATTATTTTTATTTGTTTTTCTATGTTTATATATTAAATATAAATGAAAGAATAAAAAAAATTAATAAATAAAAACCTTCCACGATTTGTTTAAATTATTTCAAAACTTTATGTGTCTCTTTCTTTTAATTCTTTATATATATGTCTATATACATATATATCTGGGCAAGTCGCCTATTAGTCTTTACCTGCTTTGTTTTTTTAATGTATTATCTCATAACTTCAAAGGTCTCCTACTCAAGATAGAAGCTAGCGGCTGCTTCGCAGCCAAGGTGCTTCGCACCAACACAAATCATTCAGTAACGAATCCTGTGTTTCAATTTGAAGTTAATTGAGTCTTATTCGTCAGAGTAAGACAGTATGCTAACGATAAGATTTTAGTTGTGATAGTCTGTACACTATTCATGATTTCCTTAGGAACACGGGCCTCTGTGGGTTTCATATTCTTAAATTTTTGTGTGGGAGATATGTCTTTTGGTATTCGATTCTGCGATACGTGAAAATATTTATAATGAACGAGTGGCTTACGTTTATTTCAACAGAAACTTTTTTGTTAGCAAGGTAAAGACTCCTTCACACAGACCAGTCACGAGCCTCACCGTGTTTGCCTGAAATCGCGGCTTCAAGTTGCCGAACTTTCAACTCTCAAATGTTGGACGCGTCATACGACTTGGATTGAGCGAATAAGGATCGAATAGATTTTACCGTTATTTTTCTTACAACTCGTCCTTTGGTAGCTGTACAACTTTTTTTTTTAATTCTTTTGTCTGTTGTCTGTGAAATGTCTCTGCTCTTTGATGAAATCTTAATAAATATAAATAAAGTAAAAAAATATCCTCATCTATGTGATTTAAGTAATATAAAGTATAAAAATAAATTTATGACGGAAGAAGAATAAAACCATGATAGATTCTTGGAAAAGGTATGTAGCATCAATGAAATGAATGGGGTTGAACATCTCCTGGAGTTTGTTATGGGATGCATAAGGAAATACCCTGCTGCCAAGAAATATGAAGCCATTGAGGCAATTACAAATATTATAAAAAATGAATAGAGATTCTGACATAAAAAGTTTTAATATTTAATTCCAAGTACAACATATATAAATATGAATAAATATTGTTTTGTTTTTAAAACTTACACCTTCAATTAAAGAATTTTATTTTGATAATACAAATTTGTTTTTAATTTAAAATTCCAGTAAAAAAAAGTCGATACACATTTTTGCTTATTTAATAAAGGGAAAATATTTTTAATATGAAGAAGTTTCAAATTTAATCAGTTGGATGCATATATCAATATTAATAACCAAACATTAAAGCCAAACTTTATATGTTTATTAAAAGTATTACAATATGTTCACAGAAGTAAGTATCCTAATAAAATTAATTTATAGTATCGATTAAAATTTAATCCAAAGAAATATTATTCTATTGCCACAGTTTTTTTTTTTAAATATTCATAATAAATATTTAAATTATTTTAATAAAGTTAAATTTTCTTTTTATGAAATGAAATCAAGTTTAGCTCTTTGATAAGAAATGAGAAAAAATTTTTGTAACTACATTTTCATTTTATTTTTTATTAATTTAATTAAAATATTAATCCTATTAAATTCATTTTAATTTTCTTATCAAATTTATCTTAAAATTTCAAAACTCACAAGAGCATAAAGTATTTTCTGCATTTTAAGTTTATTACATAAGGGCCTGAATGGCAGAGTGGCTGGTGCTCGGTACCACAGGTTTCGGGTTCTAGTCCCGGCGGTGCCATGGGTGTTTGTAGTGGTTCGGAATCCACTTTAAACTGTAGGTCCCGGTCCTAATAGGATCGTAGAGAGTTGCGGGGGCATTGTTACTCCGCGTCCGTGGCTTATCTTCAAGTTACACGCGCCCTCTGGGTAATGCAAAGTGAGTAACGTCTGTGCAGCGCTTGCCTTAAGGAATCCAAGACCAAGCTGTCTAAGTGTTTGCCAGCTGCATTAGAAAAAGAAAAAAAAAAAAAAAGTTTATTACATAAATTGTCTAGCAATTATTTGTTATCCATATAATTTTATTTCAGTTTTGCTGTGAAAATAATACATTCATTTCTGTTCTACAAATTCCTTGGCATAAGTGGAATAAAAGGAGGGGAGGGAGGAATCTGAACAAAGAAGGTATGAATAATAATATTTCTTATTAAAAAATAATTTAAACAAAATATTTGGTATAAATTGATATTTTTAACTGACTCATACATAAAATTAACATCTAATAACGAAATTAGATTATATATATTTAGAAGCAATAAACAATTAATGAATTCAAGAAGAAGAAATATAAATCAAAAAAAAAATGAACTTTTTTTATTTATGTAAGTGAAATTAATCGATTATAGATTAGATCCATTTTAATAATCGGTAATCTCGGTTAGGTTGTTCGAATCTTAAGGGAGCGAAATTAGAAGTGATTAGCTCCCTTTTTCACATCACGAAAATAAACAACCATTAAAATCTTCAACGAACCAGTACCGTTCGTGCATACTTACATGTACTGGGGGTCATTTTTGACAGAAGACTTCTTTTATCATACATATTCAAGATGCACTTAAAAGAGCCACTATTGCCAGCCACAAAATTGCACCACTCTTAAATTTTAAAAAGCAAACTCTCGATCAGAAGTAAACTCACACTTTATACCTCCATTCTAAGGCCAATCTTAACTTACGCGTCTCCTATTTGGATTACTGCTAATATGGTCACATTGAGGAAACTGCAGGTTTTTCAAAATCAACAAATAATGAGAATCATTAACGCGCCGTTTTACTTAAATCGGAACTTCTTACATAATGACTTAAATTTAGAACCGATTTTAGATTACGTTAGGAAACTTTCCGAAAACTTTTTAATCAAATTCAGCACATCTACAAATCCACTAATCGCTAATCTCCCAGCTTACGATTTATACACATTTCTTACGCATTAAATACTCTTGTTTTCTTTCTTAAAGTCGATTATTTTTGTTTCACTAATTATGCAAAAGGAGATAGGGGGATCCTGTCACCAGGCACTCCAAAAATACACAACCTTTGCCTTTGTCAATAGACATGGTAGCCCAGTACGAGAACTTTTGAACCTTTCCAGGGGCAGCAAACTTTTTATGATTGACTGCACAGTTAGTTGAACGGGGTCTACCGACCAGATCAGAAATCTTGTTGTACGATTTACCATTTTTACGGAGCTTAAAAATCAGTTCTCTTTGATGATTTGTGTTGGTGCGAAGCACCTTGGCCGCGAAGCAGCCGCTAGCTTCTATCTAAATCAGTTCTCTTTCGGAAACACTTGTCTCTTTATTTTTACGACCCATTACAGAATTTCTTGTTCCTCACTGGCAGCTGGCGTTTACGGAGTACCAACAGGGGGGAAATACCCCTTAAACCTCTTCATCTTAATTCATATATGCTTGGAATTTTAATAGGCTGCTTAATTATTGTTAGTAAAATTTAAGATAAAAGTTTCTAAAAATTCAAATTAAAGCAGGTACTCAAAAAAGATTTAAAAATACTATTGATAAAAAGTAAGACAAAAAATAAAAGAATTTAAAAGTTAAGTTTTAAATTCGGTACAATTAGGGACCAGTTATCGATGCCGTAAACATATTACAAAACGTAAACAAACAAACTTCTTTGTTTACCAATAACACTCAAGGGATTATGCTGAACGGTGGGAGCCAATGGGTGAATCTGAAAGGTGAAAATATAAACAAAGTGTCCTCGCAAAAAAAAAAAAAGCCGATCTCAGAACCGTAATTCTTTTTATGATTTTTATTTTGCTTTCGATTTTTTACTTTTTATTTGGTTTTCGATTTTATAATTTTTATATTTTTTATTTCTAATCCTTTTATTTTCCTTACAAAAAAGCGTACAATAAAAAACCTAACGTAAGTACTAGTCGGAAAGTCATGAATAAATTTAAAGCACAACGTAGCAATCATAAATGCGAAAAGGGACAGAGTTCGGATTTGAACCCTCAACCTCGCGGTCAAAGATCCGAATCTTTATCTCTGTGCCAGTTCGTCTTAATTAATGGAAGTTCAATAATGTTTAAGCCAAAAGTAATCGTCAGATACACATTGAGATAAATTCTCAATGAGCTAAGCTCACCCCATTACCGGAACTCGCTTGCGCTTGTTCAGAGTAACAGCCATGGTGTTTCTTAACTTGAGGAAAGCACTCATCGTCGCCCTTGTGTTTACGGAGTTCCTGGTCTATAATGTCCTATTACTCCAGGATGCTATTTTAGAGTTCATTGATGAAGGGAATAAAACATTGATGATTATAAACAGTAATAAGTGATCAAGGTATAGCTCAATAATGAAATATTTACAAGTTAAAATTTAAAAGATTGTTGCAAGATAAAAAATAAAAATAAAAAGATAAAAACCAGTTACAGAAAAAAATTATACAAATATACAAATAGGAGTATAAGGAAAGCACTCATAGGAGACGTGGTAAACTGCCCGTGGTCTTTTTTTAGAACTTTTCACCCCAGGGTGATAGGTTGGCAGACGACGGATTAACTCATTGCTAATCTGAGGACATTTTTCAAGAAAATTCTTTGAAATTTTGATTATATAATTTGGAATAGGTTCGATGTCTAGATCTCTATGGATGATCTTATGACGAACGAACCATGGTGCGTCAGCAATCAATAGCCCCTCATCAAAAGCCTTGTGATGTCCAAGAATATAATAGCAGTGATAGAGTTAGTATTAAGACCTTCATGAATAGTTTCGGTAACGCGAAGGAGTTGGTGAGTTGTTGAAAGTTGCGAAGTGAAGCCAAATTGATGCGGAATGATGATATTGTTGTTTTCAATATGGCTAGGTATTCCTAAAGAATGATGAATTCAGTCAGTTTTTCCGAGGGTAGGAAGAAGAGAAATCGGGCGGTAGCTGTTAGGATTACTGGGGTCTTTATCAGGTTTGAGAATGGGGATGACATTAGCCGTTTTCCAGTGAGTAGGAAAATAAATAAGAGTGAGAGCAGAGTTAATAATTTTGGTGATGTGAAAAATAATCTTAAGAGGTAAGTTTTTTAAGCATTTTGTTAGTAATGAGATCGTTACCAGGCGCTTTTAATTTTGGTGTTTGTGATATAGTCGATAATAACGGAGGGTGTAGTAACAATAGGTTCAGAATCAGGAGGGTTAGTGATAAAAAGTTAATTATGGCGTTGTGAACAGTTGAGGTGATTTCGGGGTCGCTGATGGATTTTCCGTAAATTGGCTTTCATAGGAAGTTGCAATGGTGTCAGCTTTTTTGAGTGTCAGTAGAGCGCTTTGTTAAAAGGGAAGGTTATCGTTAGTTAGAGCCGGGGATTTTTTTTTATCTTTTTTCTTAAACCGCGAAGCAGTAAAAACCATAAAAGAATTATCCTCTGTGGTGAGTGAAACAAGTTTTCGTTTCCCAAGTATTCTGGTTATGAATTTGAAATTCGCCCCGGGTTTAGATTGAATTGAATCGTTTGTAGAGACGTTTAGATGGAGGATCGCGAAAGAGATTGCCATGCTTTGCGCTTTGATTTCTGTGTGTAATAAGATTTTTAAGATGAGCAGGGAGAAAGTGGTTATTGTTACGAGTGGATTTCTTAGATGAGGTGTTGTAAGCATCAGTAATTATGGAGGTAAGATTGGTAATTTCAGTATCAATTTGAGTAGTGGTGTGAGAGGGTTGGTGTGTAGGTGAAGTTATTATTAAGAAAGTCTTTGTATTGTTTCTAATTAGTAGAGGTTAATTTACTTTTATGATCTGTCTGGATGCAAATATTAAAAGTGATAATGATGGGGTTGGGATCGGAGGAGAGTTCGGAGAGATTGTATGGTGTAAGGAAAGTGAAAATTATTTCAGACTGTGAGGTCAATTGTGGAAGCCGTGTTATGGCCAAAACCAGTAGGAGTAGGTGGTGCAATGATGTCGGTGCAAGAATTGACAGCAAAAATGCAGAGCGAGCTACCAAGAGTGTTTTTTTTTTCTGCAGCCCCATTGTTTATTGTGAGCATTGAAGTCACCGCAGAGGATAGTCGAATTATTGAAGGAGAAGAGAGTATTAAGATCAGCAGTGAGGTCAGTTTGTTAGTGGAGTTGGGGATGTAAACGGATGCAACAGTAGTATTAGGCATATTGGGAAAGTTAAGGGAGATGAGGAGTGGCATTAATGGAATTAAGCGGCAGGGTAGGAATTTCCGAGTGAGGGAGTTAAGAATAAAAATTGCTGTACCTCTAGAAACAGGGTCCTGTGGACCATCATTGGGATAGAAATTGTAGTTGGGGAGATAGGGGTTGTAAGAAGGGCGAAGAAAAGTTTTCTTGAAGTAAAATGATGTCTGATGATGCGTTGAAATAAAATTTTTAAAATCGAGAATTGTCTACTTAATCCACATGCGTTCCAGTAGCAGAGAGTGAGCCCGGAGACGGAGGAGTTCACGGTGGGGTTTGTTGAGATTTATTATTGGTAAAGCCATTGCAGAGAACAAATAGTTTATCCTCGGAGGATTTAGCTTGATTTAATTGCTGGAAAACAGTAGAGACGTTAGAAGCACCAGTGAACATGTTAACAATTTCTTTAAGGATGTAAAGTGCTTTGTGTAACTCTTCAGTGTTAAATATGATGTCAGAGGATTTGAGTTATACCAGGGTGACGTAAGAATTTTTCAACTTTAAGGGATACATGAAACATTTTTTTGGATTTCGAAAATAGATTCAAGTTGATTTAGTTCGGGAAGGACGACTTGCCAAACGGAATCTTTGTTTTTTTTGGATTTCGGAACTGGGTAACTTTTTCGACTGAGTAGTTAAAAATTTAAGTTCTTCTTCACATCTTCAGTGGTGAATTGAGGGCAGGCAATTGAGAACAGCTTTTATTGGTCTTTGAATTTTGGGGGTGATGAGAGAAATAGTAATTTATGCTTTTTGTAGTACTTTGGTGATCTCGCGGTGGGGGTCCTCATCAGTGGGTATATTTTTATAAGTTCTCCAGAGATTATAGTTTTGATATCAGTTTAAGTATGAATTATCTTGAGTTGTTGTTTAAGGTTTTCTGTTTGTCGAATCATAATAGGTGGCATGCGGGGGACGGCTACGGGAGTAGTATTATCATTTAAGTCATCCCTCTGGGTTAAAAATTTTGAAAACGATTGTAATTTGGTGGGGGAATGGCGTTATCAGTGCTCACCTCATTGGGGCGGTAGTTAAGAGTTGGAGTATGCCTTTTGGCAGGAAAAATAAATTCGCTTGATTTGGTCTTAATTTTTCGCTTAGGGTGATGGAAAATGCATTCAGAAATAGGGCAGACACCATATTCCCTTACCCTGTTCCTCCAGTCCGTTGCGCTGGTGAACCAGGTCCTGGATTTTCTTTTCCAAGAGATCATCAAGAATGACGTCACTATTGCTGCCTAGATCCTTCCGAAAACGTTCAGTTCTGGCAATGTCCGCAATGGCTTTTAAGTAGAGCAGAAGTCTGGCGAATTCCGTCACAATTGATTTTTGCGCTGAGATCGACTCATCGGTTGAGAGATCGACCGGCTGTGGCCTTGGGGGTTCCCTGAAAGGACTGCACCCTCGGCGTTCGCGTAATCCATCTTCTCCGTCATCACACACGCCTAGACGAGGTGAGTGGTGATGTATGCGGTTTTGGCAGTCTTAGATTAAATGCAGGTCGAGTACCTATGCGCGAAGCCCTCCACAACTACTCAAAATCAC